>JAEIFU010004031.1:0-20761 GCA_018904235.1 Lordiphosa stackelbergi | reverse complement strand
TTCAGCTACCAGCGCGTCAACGGCAATACAAATGCATAAAAATATATTTAAAGCAACAAAAGCAATAAGAGAAAAAAAATTTTTTTTTTGGTTGTGTGAGTGGTTGTTCACGCAGATCTGCCTCGATAGCGAAAAAAAGCGCCGGTGCAGCATAATAAGCAATTTGTTGTTGCATTGGAGTTTGAGAGAGACATCGGAGAGAGAGAGCAGAGAGGCACATACGATGTCGTGGTTGCAGGTCTGAGCGCGGCTACAACAAAACGCAGAGCACGCATATGAATTTGTTTTTGCTTTATGAAGGCTTATGGCGTGTGCTAAATACACACGCATGTCGCGCAATGTATTCGAGTAGCGTATCACAACAACACATGCGTGTTGAGCAAGGGCGCCCCCTTAGAAATAAGAATTACAAAATTTTAAATTTTTGTTCTTATACTGAAGTTTTGATTTTGCTAATATGGTACAAATTTTTGGATTCAATATGAAAAATGTGGTTATTTTTTTGATGAAATCGATTTTTTTCTGGTTTAAATAAATCTGAAAAATTTTCTGCTGGTACTAAAAATCTTAGAAAAAAATAGTTGGTAGTCCTTCGTTGCTTCTTATTTTAAATACTTTCAGTTTTTCGATATCATCGCGTTTTAAAAGTTATAGCTCAAAAATATTATCTCGTGGGCTATTTATTTGAATTCAGCGACAAAAAATACATATGGAAAGCTTTCTATCTTCTCTGTTGCAAAAATTGGCCTTTTTTGTAAATTGGTGTAATCAGAGATCCAAATTAGAAGGCCAGTTGGAAAACCAATTAAACTCAGTTTATGAAGCGGTAGGAACGGGGATTAACAGTTTGAAAGCCTTGCTAAAATCTGTCGCAATGAAGCAGTTTCGTTTTAAAATTGAAAAAATAATAAGTAAGCTCTGTACGGTTTTACCAATCCAATGTAAGGAAAAAAAACAATCATCAATACTTAATATGGGAAGGGAAAAACCAAAAAATATACAAAAATTGGGGAGATATGATGTTTTTCCAAATTGCACTCTGCCTTATTTTCTCTAGATCTAGAACTACTTAAAAATAATGAGATCACTAGAACAACTTTGATTAGTTAAGTGTGGACATTGACGTACCATGAGGGAATTTTTAAAACAGATTCGATTTAAAAAATTCGCGTTTTCCGTTGTTCCAGTTCTTGATTCAAAACCGTCTTTTCTTACTTTATTATCATAATTATTTATTTATTTTTGGATTCTAGAATGTTTCGTACTTAATTTAAGTTTTATTTTTTTCATTTTTTTGCCACTTTCCATAAGCAACTTACGATTCGTAAGTAACGATGTGCTGTATAAGTTTTAAGTTCGTATGTGACAATTTATGTTTTTTTAATTTAAGTACATTCAAGAACAAACCATACTTGAAATTTTAGCTACAAGACGGTATAAATTCTATCCCGATAGACTTAAAACTCTGTCAGCAGTCTTTTTCTGAGTGTACTTAAAGAGTCGGTATAAAAAAACTCTGACGCTGTTCCGGATCTTAACCACAGAATTTCTACCGCATCCTCTTGATTTTCGCAACTTTTAAATTTAGGGGTTTTCAAGTTCACATTTGACATTCCTTCTTCACTTTGTTACCGTCCGCGCTTTAGCAGACTTTCATTAACTTGTCATTCCGGTGAAGGTTAGGGTTTTTTTTTACAAAAACGTCAAGCATAGACAGGGAACGAATGGCAGTAGCTTTTAGCCACAGACAAAACAAAAATGATGCTCTATTCCCTTTGTTTTATTTTCCCATTTTCTGGCAAAGTCAATGCCACATTTTCGCTCTTTTTTCGGCTGTCGCTGTCTGCATCTGATAAATGCCTTCAGGTGAAGGACCAAAAGAAGAGAAGAGCAAATTTCAAGGTAGACATAGGTTCAATTTACGGCCTTTGAGATGTCGGCAAGTGGTTGTCTTTATTTTCAGTTTGTGTTCTTCATTCTGCATCGCTAAAAGTTGAAATTGCATGTGGAATATGGAATGACATTTACTTAAGTAACTCCCCACACGACATGGCACGGCACAGGGCACTTTGCTGCAGTTATCATAACAATTATGTAGCAAAAGACAATGGCAGAACTCAAACCACTTCAAACAATGCAAATAAAACAATGGCGGAGCGTAGCCGGGGAGCATTGTAGTTTGCAAATTAAATAATTCCCAGTTACATTTCCGTTTCGCCAAGTGCGTCGACAATATTATTTGCCCACTCCTGCCACTCCGGCTCTTCCTACTCCCGCAGCTGGGGAATGGTTTCCGAGTGCTAATTGTGCAGCTGCCGTTTCGCCTTTTGTTTGAGTCCTGCGCTGGGGAGCTGTAGCAATCTCTGGAGTTATGTGACTGCAATAACACTAAATTGGTCAGATATCTCGCGGTTTTTGCCTCTGCGTTGCATTACAAATTGCCTTGGACTGGCTCTAATTAACCCATTAGGTCAGAATGGGATGGGCGAAGAGAAAAGAATGAAAATGTCTCTCATTTAATTTGTTGAAAATTAGCTAGTTTTTGGAATGATCTTGCATATTGAAATAGTAGTGGCAGCAAGATTCTTCAAATTATTTTAGGTTTCAAAGAAAATGTTCTCGCCAGTAGACATCACCAGCTGTGACATTCGTCTTAATTCGTTTCACATAAGAGCATAAATTTTCAAATTTTCAAACTTACATTCATTGATATTGCATTAATATTCTTAGAATCAAATTAATACCCAAAATTTAAATTAAATATTCTCTGGGCTTAAATTGATACAAATCAAATGATACTACATAGGTTCAGTTTCTATTAAGACAACGTGTACCAAGTTAAATTAGAGTCGAAATAGCTTTTCAGGAAATATCTCAGCAGGTTCCCAACCTCATCGTACTGCATGCACCGTAGCAAATAATGGACCTCACAGCTGTTCCGAAATGTTTGTATTTGGTGCTCGTTGGTATATTTTTTCTGCTCAGGAGAGAACTCCTATTGGAATTGCCACTTTCGCGTCATATAACTTTTGCAGGAAATTATGTTTAAATTGCCAATTATGGTAGATCCACACCCCCAGGTATTTATAGGTCTTCTCCACTTCAAGCTCGGCCTCTCCTAAGTACCATTTCTAGTCTAGAACAAGTCTCCCAGGGCCTTTTGAAACTATCACTACGATTATGGTATGCTCATTTTGCAAAATCATTTCATCAAATTGGTCCGAAAGTGCGTGCATAAACACCAATTCATGAATTCAAATACACACGAAAGTTGACTATAAATTCGCCGTCAATTCATGATATGCTGAGGCGCAGACAGGCTAACAATGCATTGGTGTTGCCAGATCTTTTGTTTTCTCATATGTCCGCTCATTTTGTGAATTTACAAAAGCTGCAAAAACAGGAACAAATTTGAAATTTGCAAATTGAAGAAATCGTGAATTTCATAGCATAAACGTTGTATGTGATTATTTTGAGTCCACAGGTACAATATTTACAAAATCCTTGCACAACATTGTGTTTAAAAGGAAACGAAAAGGAAAATTCACCCACTCTCATTTTCGACTGTTCCATTTTCGATCGTTTCGCTTGAACTTGTTGTTGAACTTGTTTAAGCCGGTGGCATGCATAAAGTAAAACGAGAGCAATTTCATTCCAAATTGAGAACTGAAAAGCAATACCGAAGCGGAGTTGCGTTCGCGTTTCTTTTCAAAAGTAGTATTATGGAGAACATGCGATAAAAAAATTGTTAAAAACTAAAAAATTTAAAAAAAAAAAAAATTTGGTAGAAAAAGTTTAAATATCCTTGCAGCTCGTTAACTGTATTAAATAAAGGAAATGACATTAATGGAATAATTTCAATTTCTCAAACTCACCAATAGATGGTGCTAGTTTCGCATGGCTGTGGCAGCGACGATGAATTCCCTCATGCGATAGCTGCAGCCCCCTATCGATATTTGTGGAAGCTTTTGACAAGAGGCGTGTGCCATCGCTGATCTGAATAAAATTAGTTACAAAGATAACTAAATGGCCTGTCGTTTATAAGGCAGCTATTTGATATATTCACCCGAATTGGATTAAAATCGTCAAAATAGTGTGGAAACGGAAAATATTTATAGCTGGAAAATATAAAGACACTACCATTAAAACGAAAATCTTTTCGTACTAAAACTACTTTTTTGACCGATCATTCCTATGGCAGCTATATGCTATAGTAGTAGATTTGGATCAAACTTGACAGAATTGTGTGGACGTAAATAAAATTAATCAGAAACAAGGTTGGGTGCGATAGCATTGAAAGCAAACAAGATTTTCTCACTGAGGCTTTTTTCAGACCTATCTTTTGTAGGGCAGCTATAATCTTGGTCCAATTTTGTAACAAAAAAGTTTTCTTACAGCACTAAAACTACCTTTTCCACCGCTCGTTCCCTGGCAGCTGCATATAAGTGATTTATACTAAAAGTCTTTGTGTAAAGTTTTAACGAGTAATACTGAGGAAAGGAGAGACAAACGACGGACAGACTCAGCTCAGATCAAGAATAAATATACTTCTGCCGGAGATGCTTCCTTCTGTGCGTTACAAACAACCGGACAATTTTAATATCCCCTTTAGAAGGGTACAAAAAGATGAACAATCTCTGAACCCTATTGTGGGATATATGAGTTAAATTGCTAGGAGTCAGGGTGTGTGAAAAATATGTAAAATAAACTTGAATTCTGTTTAGTTCTGCGTTCTAAAATACACAAGGAAAATGTTGTGGCTTCAATGGGTTATTTCGGCAGTAATCTAGAATCATCAGCGTACAGAAACAAGAAGAATCAATTCTGAGTTTGATCCATTGTGCGATAGAAATTGAAACACATATACTTATGATCAAACTGACTACTCACAACTCTGCACTCAATGGGTTAAATGAAGTGTGTTAGAACTTGACACTATCGTCCAGTGCATTTAGCTTTTAATTGCAGCTGAGTTTTAATTTTTTTTTCGGATAGCTGCTTCATTTGCATATAATTTTGTGTGTCTCCCACTGCTTTTGGCTGTCACTGGCACAGCGCCTAACCATATGCAATTGCATGAAACTGTCCATCAACGCTGTCATTTACTGGCAACCGGCAACTGGCAACTGGCCCTCTGGAAACTGTCGTCATGCGGCTGATGCATTTCTTAAATGTTTGCTGGGGCCTCTGTAAAATTTATTTAAACGCGATGCCTGTCATACACATGACAGAAACGCATACGCAATGCGTCATCGTCATCTCGTCCCGTTATGTGTTGTGTGCGTGTGTGAGTGAGTGCGCCTTGCGGATAGGCAATGCAATTTGCATTTAGCCGATTTGCAGTTGTCCGCGAACTGAAGGAGATGCACGAAGCAGCACGGATTGCCTTGGTTGACTTGTTTTGTTGTCATGTTCGCAGATTAATGCACATCTGTGGGCTATCCCTGACAGGGTCGCCTCTAGACAAAAGATGCTTAAGTTTTACTCCCAGTTCACAATGTAGAAATTTATAAGACAATATAGTTCGAAATTTATTTATCGATTGTCTTCCAATTTAATTAAAAATGTTTTTCTCCGAGTATTTCGTACGGCTGATTCTATGCTATCAACTCCGTCAGTTTTTCATGAGACTTATGCAAAAAGTAACCACTACTCTTGCAAATTCCAAAGTGCAATATCTACCAACCAAAAATGGGAGAGCTGAAAAAATTGGGAATTGGAAAAACAGTTACATCAAAGAAAATCGCAGCCAATGTAAATGAGCTTAACATGAAATTTTTGCAATCGAATGTACCTGAAGCTGTTAGTAATCCCTACCTAGATGTTGTAGTTAATGTGATTGAAAACATGTGATGTTCTTGAATACGTTCTTAAAATGAAGTCGAATGCTGTTGGGTTGGATCCCACATTTTTTAAGCTTATCTTCGCAAAAATCATTAATCATGTAACATCTCATGTGTGAATCAAGATTGTTCTATTACCTAAGGCATCCTTCCGATCTTATGTTCCGCAATCTGCAATCCGGGTTTCGGAAAAAGTTGTTTGACGCCATTCATAAAGGTCACAAAAGATATTCGAAAGCAAGTTGAAAACAGTCAGATAACAATTCTGACATTACTTGACTCTAGCAAATCTTTCGATACGGTAAACTATGATATTTATATACTAAACTAGGTAAATTTTTGAATTTCACAGAAACTGCCATCAAACTTTTCTTTTCGTACCTGTGTTATTTCTCAATGTATGTAAACAACCTCCCTGTTTCGTTGTCTAACTGCAATGTTCACATGTATGCCGATGATATCCAGCTTTATATCACTTGTCCCAAAAAAAAAAGAAAAAATGAATGTGTAAATCTATGTAATAGTGACTTGTCCATAAAATTAATAAATTATTACTAATCGTTAGGGGGGTTATATAATTATAAATAAAATAAATATTAAAAAAAATAATAAACTTATAATCATAATAAAAATTAATTATATAAACTAAATTATTACATTATCTTTTATTACCCAATATTATTGATAGCAAAAACACAACTGAGAATTTTCAATATGATACTTTGTTATAAAAATTATAATAATAAAAAGAAAGAGTGCTGCGGTTGAGTGCACCGACAGAAAAATACCCTGTACCCTAGTAATGTGGTTCCTATGGCTTTGAATTACTGTTGATGTTGATCAAGCATATATAAACTTTATGAGGTCGGAGGTGCTTCCTTCTGGCTGTTCCATACTTTTACACAACTTCATGATCCCCTTCTATTCGTTTCTAACAAGGTAGAGACCGCATCGTATGATTACATGTAAAAGTAATCATTTTAACGATCTCACGATACTTGTGTGTAATCATGTACTCGTTTTTACGGGCCGAGTAGTAATCGACATCGTGGCATCGAATGATTTTCATCGTAGAACCGTAAAAAATCAAAATAAAATTAAAAATATGAACACGGCATAATTTTAGTGGCATTATTGATAACTCAAAAGTTTGTCTGTTATCACCATAAAGAATTAAATTGCGATGCGTGGTGGCAAGTTTCGGGCCGGAGCTGGCACTCGGCTATCGACTCATTAAATCGCGAAATAATTCCAAAGAGGAGAAAAAATAGTAACAATTTAAAAAGTCATTACATATGTTTTGAGGCCAAAATCCCGAAGCAAGGTTCACACAGGTAGATAATTAGATAAAATTTCGGACATTTTGATAAAAATTTCTTCCTCTAAGTTCTTCATTATTGGTCATCCATGGTATTTATCGCGGTCCTGGATAGTAATAATTAGGGTAATGTAGCTATGTGTGTTCATTTGTGGACTCGAAAAGCGGTTTCTTAACTCCCGAATTGCGTATATGGATTGATCATAGCATGATTTATCCCTTGATTTGAACTGACGATTTATATTGTCACTATTTTTTCTCCTCTTTGGTATTATATCACGATTTAAAAGATCGTCAATCAAGGTAAATCGGGGGTGTCACAGAAATCTCTAGAGATTTTGACCTCGGTTGGTTTGCAAATCGCTCGAAAAAATCCGTCGGTGTCCCAGAACTTCGAGAGATTTCATTTTTCTTATTTGAAAATCTAGTTAGAACAGAAACTTTTCCAATTAAAGTTCCATCGCTTAAAACAGGGCTGCATCTCTAGCAAGAAAAATTTCCCTAATTTTAGTTATGGGTTAATCTTTGAAATTTTTTGATTGTGATAAATGTTTTATGATGCATTTTTAAATTATTGTTCAAATTTTGTTCATATTCTTCATAAATAAAATTAAAAATTTAAATATATGTTGGCGCCAAACATGAGAAATAACTGGCCAGCCCTTAATGCGCTGGCTGCCAACCAGATGGAGCCACAATCGCTAAACGGCGCCACTGATGTGGTTGATTTAGATAAACATGAAAGACTTTGGTTGTTTTTCCTAATAAAGCGTAGTATACACATCCACCAAAGACTTGCCAAAACAAAAATACTAAAAGTGACAATTCTTTTGTTGTGGGACAGTGTGACCAGATTGTCAGATGTATGCATATAATATGGTCACATTGCCTAGAACGTTGTATTTGGTTTGATTTAAATTATAACTTTCACAATCAGTAAATACAAATGATTAACATGCGTTCTTCAGGCCCTGATGAGCAGATTTGACAATTTAATAATGATTAAATTCATAATTATTACCCATTTTAAATTTGGTTGAAGTCTCACGATGCTCTGTAGCTTGCTTTGAAAATTGCGCTCAATCAGTGATGGGAAAATTATTCGAATTTCACTGACGACGCATATTTGTGTATCGACAATGTGCGATACCTGTTGAAATAATTAAATTAATTATTCAGGAGCTTGACAGCTAGTTGATATCGTAATCATTTTTAATCGCTATTCATCGGCGAGAACTACTTGTAGAACGATTAGAACACTAGATTAACTACCAGTATTTTACTTACTCGTGCTCGTCTCTAGTACAGGGAATAAAAATACATATTCAGGCCTGTTCTCGTTTCCGAATCCAATTAATCGGAATTGGTAAGGGTTGTGATTTCAAAGAAGCGATTAAAGAATTCGGTCGAATCTTTTTGCCATCCAGAGGATCGAATGAAGGTAATTGTTATTTTAAGTAAAGCGAGAACATTTAACGATTCCGATTCCGCATGATTTGATCGATATCGAAAATGGGAACAGGCCTGATTATATAATAACATAAATTTTTTTCTTTATATGTATTAGGTTAGCTTTAAGTAGAAGTAGGATTAATGTTTCTTTTTTTTGTTTGGACGAGTGTTTTAACTAAAGGTTTTAAGAAATTATGAAATTAATAACTAAACGGATATGATTCCTTCTGCATTCTGTAAATAAAATATGGAATTTTTGGAAAGATTTTCCTCACCTCCTCACATTTAAGCTTTGCTTATCGCCTTTAAAACAATTACTTATTTGGATTATAACACAATTTCTCAACTTTATTTTGCACAATTGCAATTAAAAAGAAAAAAGTTCAAAAGGTTAAGCATCCCGCATACTGGCAAGACTGGGGTCAAAAAGCTTTTACATAATTAGTGAAACAGTTCAAATAATATCAATTAACTGCAAGTTTACGTGCTTCGGCTAATTATCTCGCTTAATAAAGCGCCTAATGAGTGGAAACAGCTGCCAAGGCTCAGCTGGGAACAAAAAGAGAGAGCGGCCACTTCACACTTACTTTTTGTTCACTTTGTGTTCTCACTTTTTTCTTGGTTAATTCTTTGCAGTAAAAAATAAGTATGCTAAAAATGGCTTGGCGGTTTATGAAATTTAATTATTGTATTTTGCGAAGCTTACAGGCGGCGACTGCCTTCAGTTTGCTGACGCGTTTTCTTTCGCACAACTTGGTTGCTGTTTCAAGCTTAAATAAAATGTTCCACACACTGAACTAAGCAAATATTTTACACATTTTAAACAAGTGTATGAAAGGAGATTGGAGGGGGTATGAACGTTGAGCTAATAAAGGCTAAAGCTCACGGTTGTGTAATTGTGTGTGGATGACGTTTAAGCTCAGTAAAACAAATTAATGCGATCGGTTTAGTATTTTAGCATTGAAAAAGCTAAGCATTGGAACGCCGTTAAGAATATTTGGAGAAGTTGAGAATTTGAAATGAAACGAGAAGAGTGAACCTGTCTTTAAGTATCACTGCAAAAATTTTACACCTCTTCTGCGACGATCCGAACTGGATTCTTCGATATTCTGTTCTACTTTTTGGTAAGGAAACAGAGTTTGTGTTCTAGGTAAGCGGTGAGCACACATTGCTCCGAAGTTTATTTTTCGCCAACTGGCGTCGCTCAATCTCATAAGAAATCGCACAGAATTGCACTCAAAAACAAAATGCCTCGCTTCGAAGCGTGTACAACAACATAGTCCATTCGAATCAGCGTGCGTTTCCTGCTGATCGCACAAGTAGATGGCACAGCAAGTGCAGTGTGCGCCATCGAGACTCGCTTGGCGCATCGCAGTCGTCTGCAAAGACAAAATATCTTTGTCTCGCTTGACGACTCAAGCCTAGCAGATAAGGGTTTTCTTTTCTATTGTAGTAGGACTGCTCACAAACTCAAATTTCATGCCCACTTTTGCTCTAAAAAACTGTTACAATTTTCCACAAATTATAAAAAAGTGTCCTTTGATGAACCGCAAATAATAAGAGTTTACAAGCAAAACAAGTCGAGCCGGTCATACTACAGAGTTTTTCCGATCCGTGCACTGCTGTCGATGGCGAGGTACCAGGTATTGTAGCTTCTCAATCTCTTCACGTGTGTGCTTATAATTTTTCGCAAAAGAGAAAGAATACATACAGTTGCTTAACGCCGAACTCGATCGGCAAATTTTGAGAAGCTTTTTCTTGGCTAGTTACTTCACAGCTGGCGCCAATAATAGCTGGTGAAGGTGATCGGAAGAAAGAAAAAATCTTTTTTTATTAAGAGTTCCGTCGCGGGATCAAACCCAGGACCTCCCGCACAGCAGGACAGCACACTAACCGCTTAGCCGCATTAGGTTAGGTACTAAGAGTGTGAAAACAGCGATACCACTATCAATACTATCAATGTTTCAGTATTGCCAATCATCGATTGTTGTATGTTGATTGTTGTACAGTAAGAGTACAAATTTCTTATTTTATCATGAATTATCTATGATTTTATTTAATTTCTTTATTTGCAATTCCTTGGATTATATGGAAATAAATATATTTGTTTTTGTCGTTGTTAATTTGTTTTTCATTTGTTTAAAAGCAAACTTTTTCGATAGCATGTTCGATAGAAGTGTAATACTATCGATGTTCAAACTATCGATTGTGCTCACTATCGATGTTTTCACAACACTACCAAGTTTAGAAGCCAATGATTTAGGCCATTGATTACTGTACGGAAAGAGTGAGCAAGGCTGGTGGAAATCGCGTTTGTGATCTGAAGTCTTGAGGTGCTAGGTAAAATTAATCCACCACCCAATCTTCTAAAAACATTGTCGAAAACCGCTGTGACCCTACCTTAAAGAGGCAATTTGATCAAAATAATTTTCTGTTCGCCAATAAAGGTATGCCCTACAAACTGACACATATTAAAACTTGTGAAATTGATATACAAATGTTGAAATTTACGACCGCCTCACGGTTTGTATTAAATTCCAACCTCAGTTGGTTCACTTTTCATAACATTTTGCCAGCCACCCAACACCATCCATCCCATACAAACACACAAAGTACTCAAAGTGAAAACTGTGCATAATTATGCACAAAATTAACCAACACATAAAGCAGTTTAATGTTTACAAGCCGCAAACATACAATCAACCCACAGAGAGATGGGACTTTCTATTTGCCTAGGTAAAATTTAAGTTCTGTCTAAATATTTGCAGAATTTAACACAAAAGTAAATAAACAATTTCATTCAAATATTTCAATTACATCAATAAAATAAACAATTTAAAATTAAATAAGAAATCCCCATCTAGTCGTGTCATGTTCTTCTGCAAGTTCAAGTGCAAGTACTATTTTTCAATTGGTCCTGCACTGCTGTGAATGTTGGAAAATGTTGGCTTTTCTACGAACATTCTAATCAATTTGAACCCAACACTTACGTGTGCTTTGTAAGTAGAGACTGGAGTCATTGATCTTGTATTTATATTCTAAGATCAATATTCTAAACATATTCAAAATTCACAATAAGTTTCCTACCCTATTTTTCTACTACATTGCTCTGATTTCCCCAGCACTTCCCAACTTCTGCAGTGGCAACAAATTATCAGTAGTTGGCAAACAGCTGCAGCATCGTCCAAAGCCACAACATCAATCCAAACCACTTAACCACACGCACACACACTCTCTCACTTCACCTTGGGTATTTTTAAGGCCATTTGTCTACGGACTGATGTGAAGGTGTTGGGACCACCACCCAACCATTCCCAGGCTTGAGCTCACTAAAAGTTTAGGTAAACCACATGTTACATTTTTCTTTACCAATCAACAGCCTTGGGTGCATTTTAATGGCACTTCAAGCGAATCCTGCTGCAGTTCGTGTCCTTGCCGCAAATGTGCAGATGAAGGAGAAGAAGGAATAGAGCCGAAACCACAACAAACAGAGGCAGCAGGCTTCTGCCTGAAAGTAGTTTGGGATAACAAAAACATAAAAAGCGAAAAAAAGCAGAAAACAGAAAAAAAAACAACATGGTTGAAGAACAACAAGATGAAAAAGCAACATGAATCTAGACAATGACAGCTTCTCAACATTGTGTATAAAGCCGCAGGCTATTTGTCATACGAGTTTCCACCTACCCGATGAGAGTGCCCCAAAGAAATGTGAAATTGGTGGAGGGAGCCACCTGCCATTTCTGTAAGCATGTGTGTGTGTGACGTTGTGTGAGAAATGCCGAAAGCTGGGAAATGAGGTTAAGGTTGTGTGGTTGAAAGTAGTTAGCTTGTTTGTTAATTTTCAAAGGGTTTTTAAGGTTGAAGTTAAAGTTTTAAATGAAATATAACTTAATTTACAATTAAAAATTTGTTTCACTTGAGAAGACTTCCCCCCAAACCACCTAAAGCACTTCGATTCTCAAAAAATTCATGGACTTCAACGACGGTTTTTTGGTACGGACACAACGGAGTTCAGTAAATCGATAATGCATTACAATTGATGGTGCAGAGAGCCTACAGTTTTAATCGTCTCTGCTTTCCAACTTTTGTAGATAATAGATACAGACAATAGCTTAAGTTTTTGAGGATTTTATTCAAATTCAAAACGCCAACATTTTCCTCGATTGTTTAAACCAAAGATGACGCGTAGACATCAACACAAATGACCAAATAATTTTCTCAAGCTACAACAATCTCAAGAAATAGTATCCTCATTATGTGCTATCACTCGTCCACCAACAACAACAACGATTTCTAAAAATCTGGTGGAGAAAATTGTATTATATTTCGAGTGGTTGAATTTTACACAACTATTATTTCACTTTAATTAGGAATTGATCAAGCTATTTTATAACGTATATAAACTGAGCCTAAAGAACTTTGTGGCCGGGTGTGGACAGCGGTTAGTGTGTTGGTCTGCTGTGAGGAAGGCGTAGGTTTAATTCCGCCTTGAACCATCTAATAAATCGATTGATTCAGTTATTTTAAGATTCTTGTCCTGATATATGTAAATTTTCAATGTATTTTGTTAACTTTCGTGACTAACGCCATAATTTATTAGTCTCCCCTGACTTGTAGCGTTAGGATGTTAAATTAATTAATATAAATATCTAAAAAGTTTTTTTTTTATCTCTCAAAATAACTTTATGCATCCGGTCACCTTCACCAGCTATTGGCGCCAGATGCAAAGTAACACGCCATGAAAAACCTACTCAAAATTTTGATTCGGCGTTGAACTGTAGTTCCTTTTCAAACATGCCAAGATATTGGGAAAAGCTTGGCATGGCCGTTTGTGGCTGTAAAGCCAATATTTAAAAAAAATGTACGTCAAAATTATTTCTGAAGTTTCCAGATTATTCGGAAACAACTACTCAAATAGTTCAAAAGTTGTGATTTGGGAAAACGATCCACTCTGCGACGCATACATATCTTTGTTGTTGCGAATGAACACATGTGAAGTTGTTGTTGCGGTTTGTGCACGTATTTCATGTTCCTCTGGCTACCCATCAATTTTGGATTGATTTCCGCTATTATTTCCCTTCAGTAAGGCTCAGTATTGAATCAGAGCTGAATCAGCCCGGATTTGGAAGGGCTGGCACTGAAATCATGGCTGCCTTTACATGCAATTCAGCCACACACAATGAAAAACTAAATAATTACGAAGCACACTTACCAAGTTGAAATACAAATGTTAATATCTTTTAAGCGGGTATTCTCCATGTTCACCGTTTTTTTTGTAAATCTTTTTTAATTATTATTTTATAGCTTGGATATTTGAGAATATCGCCCCAAAAGGATTTTTTGAAATTTAAAATACTTTTTGTGAACCAATGTCTTTGACAAAACAAGCAATTTTCAAATTACTTCATATTTTAAGCGCATTTACCTCAAAACCACGTTTTTCGAACTGACGGCCTTGATATCTCCAGTTACACTGAACCGATTTTGATGATTCGAAGTGAAATCGACGCAGAATTGTCACCATTCTGGTCTGACCCTTAATCATAATTTTAAATAAATTTTTACTATTTTTTTCTTAAACTAAAAAAAGGCCAAAATCGAATTTTAATTTTTCAATTTTAATTTCAAATTTTGTCAAAATAAATCAGAAAATTTTCTTCGAGGGTCAGACCAAAATGACATCTATACTGGACAATTTTTTTTTGGACACCCACTTTGACGGCCGAGAACTTTTTAAACAGCCCTCGTATCGAAGCAGTAACAATTTTTTTGTTTACTCTAATCTGTTTGTAACATAATACAAAAAACAGAGTTTTGGAAACAAAAAAAGCTCGACATGGAGAATACCCCCTAAAAAAACTATGTCTCAATTTTTTTACTCAATATATCTATTGAAGCTATATCATGGTGGTTAACACTGAGAAAAAATTATATAACTTTAGCAACAAATACTTAATATTATTATATGACTAGCAAATAACCCGATAGATATAATAATACCCCGTAGAGCCCTGAAACCGAACTATGCTGATGGCTTTGCCCTCAAACTGACCCCCAGTTCCCACTCACTTCCCACCCACTTTCCGCCCCCCCCACCTCCCCCCCACCCCACCCACATCCCACCCACATCCCACCCACATCCCACCCACTTCCCATCTGCATACACTGAGAAAAAAATTATAGTTTTGATGATGCTTAGGATATTTTCGGTATCCATTTGGACTGGATAGTTAAGAATCATTTTTGGGATCTTTGGGACTTGGATATTTTCGAAATCGATTTATTTGCGCTTAAAACGGATATATCGGAAATAAAATATTTCATTGATCTTTATTCTTCATCCAAAGGAACTGTAAAATGAATTTGAACGGTAAAATGTGAAAAGATATTTAAAAAAATGGATTTCAGTGTGGATATTTGAATATCCATTCTACGGGGATCTTTATATTTCTCTGTGTACCACCCACATCCCACCCACATCCCTCCCACATCCCGCCACATTCCACCCAGTTCACAACCACTTATCACCCACTTCCAAAACATCTAACCACCCACATCCTATTCACTTCGTAGTGATCATCCCGGCTGTATTTCCAACATCGGAAAATGAAATCACAAATTAATTCTCATTTTGACACTACAAACCAAGTTTCAGTCAATCTGATTAAAAATAAATGTGGAATTCCCGGGCATTTTCACGCATGGGAGCGGATTTTTCGACTTTGAAAATCACATTTCAAATTATTTCGTATTTTATACTGACAAACAGAGTTTGAAGTCAATCGGATGAAAAATAGTTTTTTGCATTCAGAATTTTCCGGCCATTTTCCTCGTGGTGGGATTTTCCAAAATCGAACGTTTTCAAAAAAAAGTAAAAAACGAAACGAAAACGAACGTTTTACTATTTGCTGTTCCCAATTCCGAACGATTTGGTTACGTTTTGACTTTTCGAACTCGGTTTCGAAGTCGCTTTCATAAACAGCTGGCTGGCTGGCCTGCGCGCGTGTTTGTGTATATCGACAGCAGCCAGAGTTGTCATCATCTCTATAATTTTAATTTACAAAGCTCTTATTTACATATTAAGTCAATTTATTTTTATTTAAAACAGTATTTAATTATTACATTTAAATTTGTGATATCAAATATGGTTAAAATATAGCTAAACTAACTAAGAAAAGTGCTGTGCAAATACATTAATTTATATGAAGCAACCCTAGCAGCTATCGATTGACGGTTGAAATCGACTAAAAAGTAAAGTGGAATTCAGAACAGCTCGGTTTGAAAACGACCGCTCGGTTTTGCTTTTCACGCAGTATTTTATAGATGTTTATAAAAAAATGATTTTAATATACACTTAAACTGTAAACATTTTAAGTAGTGATGGTAAACGATTTAAAAAATGGTCAACATTATTAAATTGATTAGTTTATAATTTTTGGGATTTATTTTAATGCTTTTAATAGCAATTACTTTTCATTCCGCTGACTCTGCAGCACAACTTTTGAAAACGACAATTCTGGTCGATTTGCGGAATTCGGAACAGCAATCAACTCGATTTGCGACAATTCCACTCGTTTTCGGAATTCGGAACAGGCCTGATATTACCTCCTTTCAGTAAAAGCATACAAAAACGTTACATTAAACTACCACACTCGTATCAGCACCAAAAATTAACTAGACTAAAAATTTAGGAGAGTGACTTTCTCATTGATGGTAATCACATATTTAAATATGGTGCTAATACGAGTGGGGCAGTTTCTGTATGTTTATTCTGCTATGCCCTTTAAAATTGCATCAGCAAGTTATATTTTTGGTGGGCTAACAATATTCCCCAAGTTTTTGCTTTTGGATGTTGCATGTGTGTCTCAATTCTACAGGGTATTTTAAAGTCGGGCCACTCGACTGCAATGCTCCAACTTGTTTTTGTTTACCAGTGTGCGTCTTTTACTATATCATATCAAATGTGTTTTAAAATTTTTTTTTAAAAAAATTTTGTAATCTATTGACCAATTTGTATCATTATTAAAGCTCTCATCCTTTCTTTTTTCTGATCTCTGTCTTTTATTTTTGTGGCTCAACCGTCATTTAAATCCATGAGTTGCTCATTATCCACCTAGATGGTCCATTAATTTGATTTGATACTTACCTCACACTGTATGCGATTTAACGACTTTAATTAAGGCAAAAAGTCGTCGACGGCCACGCATTTGACCTCGTTTTTTATGGTCAGCTATAAATAACAGAAATTATATGCATGCCGAACTGTGGAGCTGACCCCTGAACCCCCTCCCCCGCCACAGTCTATTCCAACGCAGTTTTTGGGCGCGTTGGACTTTTTTAATACATATTTTCGCTGAGCAGCCGAGTTAAATGCGCTGCCATGAATTTTAATTCGACGACACTTGCAGAAAAGGAAAAGGACACGCAACACGACAGTCGACGCCATAGTACGACATATAACAAAGAACAAAAACAAAGCGAACAAGATTCCAAAACATACAAAAAATAGAGAAAGAAATTTAAGTAAAATACTTGGCCAGGCTGTGTAGTTACTGTGAGCACAGCGGGTATTCGTGTGACAATGGAATGGCTATCAGATAATAGTGAGCAAACTTTGAGCAAAAACTAGCGAGTAACTTTGCTCGCAGGATTCTTTGAACATTTATATATAGACACAAGTTTACAAAATTTGGAAAGTCTTTTTAATTAAAAATATATCATTGATCAAGGTTAAGTAGCTTTGCTAAATGAACCCAATCTTCTTGTTAAGAATATATAGTTTTTAAAATAAAATTTGGAAGTTCTGAAACCTGGTACTTTTGATAAATATAACACTAATAATATTTAAACAAAATGTTAAGTTAATTTGATCACGCCAACCCCTACCGCCCTTATATGGCAACATTGCATATACGTGATCTAGAAACAAAGTTTTGAGAACTGTGAATAAAAAGTTAATTTTTAAATTAAAAAAATAGAGGAGTTAACTTGCCTGACCGAAGTTTATATACCCTTGAGCATGATATATTTCTGCCAGTTTTTTATATGGCAGCTATACGATGTATTCATCCGATTTTGATCAAACTGTCTAAAATTGTGTTGAGACATATAATATTCATAACTGGAACGTACAAAGACGCTAAAACTTTTGTTCAGATCTATCTTTTGTATGGCAGCTATACTGCCCGATTTGCATAAAACTTGCTGAAATTATGTGAAATCATAAAAAACTTATAAATACGCGGTTTGGTAGCGAGAGCATTGAAAACAAAAAGTTTTTCTCACTAAAACTAGTTTTTCAACCGATCGTTCCTATGGCAGCTATATGCTGTAGTTGATCTCGGCCGCTTCCGACAAATGTGCAGCGTATTTTTACCAAAAGACTTCGTGCAAAGTTTGGTTACGATAGCTTTAAAACTGACGGAGGAGATAGCATAGAAACAGACGGACGGACAGACGGACAGACGGACGGACAGACGGACATGGTTATATCAACTCAGCTCGTCACGCTGATCAAGAATATATATATACTTTATGTGGTCGGAGATTTCCTTCTATGCGTTACAAACATCCGGACACTTAATATACCCTCTCCAAGGGTATAATAAATATCAAAAAATTTATAGTCAAATTTTAAGCGTATCTCCCTTAGTTGGCCAAATATCCAGATTTTTAAAGCGGTAGTCCTGGTGTCTGATTGATCAATTACACCTTAATTGCTCCAAGTGCATGTTCATGACTTTTCATCGTTGCAAGCCTTCGCTGGCTACCTATACGACTGGCAACGAACCCTTGGAACGAATTTCTACAGTCGTTGATCTGGAATTCTTTGGGACCCCAAATTGAGTTTCAATCCTCATATCTCCTCTATTGTTAATAGAGCAAATGGTGTACTCGTTGGTCGAAAGAGTTTAATGATCCATATACCACAAGGCTTTTATACACTGCTCTAGTCCGTCCTATACTTGAATACTGCTCGTCCGTCTGGTGTCCGCAGTATAAAAAAGCATATAGATCGTATTGAATTCGTTCAGAAGCAATTTTTGCTTTTGGCCCTACGTATTTTAAATTGGGACCCTAACTTCCTGGCCCGCTAATGTACTTAACAGACTCTTGCTTATTGACCTTCCTGCGTTAGCTAACTGGTAGAACAGTATTGAGGGTGTTTCTTTTCTTCATAAACTAATTATTGGGTGATGTAGATTCCTTTGGAAATTTTGTGTCGCCTTAACTTCTTCGTTCCTTCTCTAGGCCAACCAGAAACTATTTTCCTTTAATATTGCCTATATGCACAACTGATTATGCAAAGCACAATCGATTTCGAGTCTTATGTCAAAAATTATAATGAATTTATCACCTGCCTTAACAGATCTCTCTTCCTCTCTAAAACATCTCTCTATATTTATCTTAGGGAAATCTCTGACCTCTCCTGGCTGCAGCAGAATGTTTACTGGTTAAAAATCTTCCCCACCGGGTCAGAGATTTCTGCTTATTTAATTTTAAGTTTATCTATAAATTTTTATACAACCGTTACTCTCAGAAAAAAAAAAAAAAAAAAAATTTTTTTTTTTTTTTTTTTTTTTTTTGGTGTAAAAGGGTATTACTAAAGTCGTGCAAAATGTATTTAACAGGCAGAAGGAATCATTTCCGACCATATACAGTATATATATTCTTGATCAGCATCAACAGCCGAGTCGATTTAGCCTTGACCGTCTGTCCGTCCGTCCGTCCGTCCGTCCGTCTGTAAGTGAACACGCCTAGATATCTCAGAGATGGTAAGAGATAAGAGGTTTGACATGTATAGGACAATGCTTCTTTTATCTGCACGCAGATCAAGTTTGTTTCAAAAAATCTCGGCCACGCCCCCTCCTGCCCTCGCACCGGAAAGTTATATCTCCTACAGTTTTACAGATAGAGGATTCGTACCTTCTCACAGATAGTTAGTAATTAGCAAAATGAATCGATTTGCCGAAGAAATGATAAAGATCGGATGAGTGGTTCCCAAGTTATAAGCAAAAAGGAAACCAATCCTCCCCGCTACCACCCTAAAATAAAATGTTGCATACTTTTTGATGGTCACACTATGTTTATACGCGGGAACACTGTTAAACATGTTTTTTCATGAGTAACGGTATACCGTAGTCGGTTAGAGCCGACTTTAACTTACGCCTCGTTTATTTGTACTTAGTTTTAAATATTACTTTTTAGATAGTACTTTTTTCTCTTACTAAATTTTTTTCTCTTTTAAACCTGATTTATTTTAGTTTTATTATTTTGTATTATTATTTTTTTTCCTTGTCTTATTTAGGTTTTGGTTTTTTTTTGCACCTTCTCTTTCTATGTATCATTAAAGTTTTTGGTAGCTCTTAATAACGGTTCCCTAATTGGCCAATTGGCTGTGAATCGGGGCATAGCTGGCCGGACGGGCAAATAAAATTTCATCGTGTCAGAGTCGTTATTAGTTATTCTGTAATTTTTTTTGTTGTCAGTTTTCTTGTTAGGCTTTCTTAGTCAATAATGCTTTTGTTATAATGTATGTGTAATTAAGTTGACAGCCTTTTTTGTCGTACTAAATAAAAAAAATAGAGTTGCTATCCATACGTCCAGCAGCGTTGCATGACACAGTTTAAAGCACCGCAAAGCCGGAAAAAGCCTTAAACAGGATAAATATAATATTACACACTTTTACTTTATTTTGACATACATTACAAACACACAAACACTCACAAGGTTAGTTTTGCTCTACAGAAGACTTTTATTTGGTTAAGTTTTTTTTTAGGGAAACAACAAAACACTTGAAAGCACATTATGAACATTATCAAGAAATGCTTCCATTTATTCATTCTACATACCCTGGCATTTATTATCCATAATTTGCCAAAATTTTTGTTCAAATTTAATGAAGTGGGTTCTCAAAGTTAACAAATAGTTGACGCCAATTTTATCGAACAATAACTTCACCTCAACACCTGACTGCGATAATCGACAACAATTTCAGGGGTTGCGAAACAATCGAAAATATTATTTGTTTCTTTGTACATTGACTATGTATTTTTAAGGTTGTATTAAAAATGAGTTTTGTTTCCATTAAATTTTTACTTTAAATCTCCCATAAGAACTATTTATTTTCTATATTCAAAAACGAATT
>JAEIFU010004030.1:0-20761 GCA_018904235.1 Lordiphosa stackelbergi | reverse complement strand
AATCAGGGACCGTAACAGTTACAATTTTTATTTTAAAAGTCCATACATTAACTGTTATTTAGTGATTTTTATTTAAAAAGTCCGAAATTAACAGTTATTTTGTAATTTTTATTTTATTACTCAGCAAATAACAGTTATTGTTGATTTTTATTTAATTTCGTCCCACAATAACAGTTATTCTGAGACTTTTATTTATAAATGTTATCAATAACAGTTATTCAGAGACTTTTATTTTTTCAGTCACACAATAAAAGTCTTTTGCTTATACCGCAGTGAAGGAACCATTGGCGACCAAAAAACAAAGATATTCTTGATCAGCTCGACAAGAGTAAGCAAACCAGCCAAACATTTTTTGAGTAGGCACTACTTACTATTTAATGAAACATAAACTTGTTGCCAGCTGAGTGGGATGAAATCAGCTCCCTAGTTAATGTATTGGAGCCTGTTTATTTAGCAACGCAAAAGCTTCAAGTAGAGCAACTGTACTTTGGAGACTTTTATAAAGTTTGGTTGGAAATGAAGCTGACGGTAAGAGCCATTAAGTCTTTGAATGGCAATATATTGGCGGATTGTATAGAAAAAAGGGATTACGTATTATTGGAGAATGAAATTATTTGGATCCTCGAATGCGAAAAATTTTGGAGAAAGATCCTATTAAAGTACGGATGGCCAAGAAACATTTAAATCGTCTTATTCGCCAAATATTTAATTTAACACAAGATGTGGGTTAAATTATAATATTCAACATGGCATAAACACATTAACAATTTTGATCTTGATACTTTACAGATATCTGAGACAGTTTTAAATAAAACGTCTTATGTGGAAGAGCCCAAACCAACTTTATTGTTAAGTGAATTTTTCGAGAACATAAATGCTTCTTCAAGTGACGCAGATTTGGATGAGGAAGACTGTAATTTTAAAAAGGCGACAACGGAAATCATAAATTATAGTCCCAAGCCAATAGCTATTGACTGTGAACTCATGAAATATTGGGAAGAAATGAAGTATGTACTTCCTAATCTCTATCAATTGGCGAAAGTTGTCAACAGCGTGCCCGCTACTCAAGTGAGCGTAGAGAGAGGGTTTTCTGGCTTAAAACTGGTATTGACTCACCTAAGATGTAATTTGTCTTCCGAGACTTTACATAAGATTTTATTTCATATTTATATGGGTTTTAGCGATCTGTTTTTTGTCAAAGTTTTGTAAAAAGAAATTAATTACATCAAATTGGTAAGCAAAAGCAACACGTTCATAAACCATTGCAGAATTTCAGGCGGTGAAGTGGATAAATTGAAATCCCCAAAGCGTTATTCGCCGACTTCACAATCAAACCTAAGTCTGAATGGTCGTTTGAATGTGAATATGCGATACAAAAATCCGCTGACGAGAAAATGTGGTTATCTTCGAAACAGCGATCGTTGTACGGACATACCAATTGCTATTCCAAATTGTTGTAATTAATCTCTGTTGATTTGTGTTGATTACATTTAATTGTAACTCTCCACCGACCTCAAGCCAGCCAGATGCAAAACTTTGAAAAGATTTTATTTATAAAATTAAACAAGAAATAAAATTTTAATTTCATCCTCTTTGGCTTGTTGGATTACTCTTGTCGAGCTGATCAAGAATATCTTTGTTTTTTGGTCGCCAATGGTTCCTTCACTGCGGTATAAGCAAAAGACTTTTATTGTGTGACTGAAAAAATAAAAGTCTCTGAATAACTGTTATTGATAACATTTATAAATAAAAGTCTCAGAATAACTGTTATTGTGGGACGAAATTAAATAAAAATCAACAATAACTGTTATTTGCTGAGTAATAAAATAAAAATTACAAAATAACTGTTAATTTCGGACTTTTTAAATAAAAATCACTAAATAACAGTTAATGTATGGACTTTTAAAATAAAAATTGTAACTGTTACGGTCCTGCTTTAAGGCGCATTTATCATGATATTATTTATGTGTGTAAACAGGGTAATAGTAGGCTTCAAAATTAAAGGAATTCTACTAGATTTGTTGAACAAAATGTAGAAGACCACACTTGTGTCTTTTCATATTGAAAAAAAAACCTCATACAATTTGCTTCATTGCACTATGGAAAATGACCACTTTATCTGGCATTTATTATTGTGAGTTAACCAAAGAGATTTTCACTGCGTTTTTATTATGTTGTTATAGACCATTGAAAGCTATTTTTGAGAAAAATGGGCGTGTCAACGCCCCTTCCACACAAAAATCGAAAAAATAATTTTTTTACGTGCATTTTTAGATTTCAAATTCAGTCACCTATACGTGCTTACGTTGCAGATAGGAGTTTTACACGCCACCTTCCGCCCAAAAATTATGAAAAACCAAGTATTTTCAATTGTTTTATAATTTTCCTTTTATTTCCAAGGAAATATCTTTGGCTTAGTGGCATATGGCGCATGATTTAATGATTTTGTTGTCCGTTAAAGCATTCAGAACTTTTCCATCAATGGACGGAATCTTACATTTACACATTAAGGTATCATTTAAAGATACCTTAAATATCGTTGAATTCAACTTTCAATTTGCAATTTATGTCCTTGTTCTCTTTTAAAATAGCTTCTTTTGTTTCTTTAGAAACTCCAACTTTAGTGGACGACAAAACCTAATGAATGAGACACAGCAAATTTCCGGATGAGTCTATCTGTCAAAGAGGCATTATGGTGACAAAAAGTCATGAGTCTTTGTCACATGCATATGCCTGGTTAAATTCGTCTGTCCAGTACTTCCATCGAATCCATAACCGTTAATGAGCTCAGCAGATAAAAATCAGTGTGCTGATTGCTTACTGTCATGGATAACATCTTTTTGAAGTGTTACAAAAAAGACGCGCTGTTCCAAAGGTCTTACAGACGCCAATGCTTCATCTTTGGACGCACTTATAGGCTGATCAATAGTCCTTGTTTCCGGGCAGCTGCGATTGCTGCATGAACTAGCAAGAAAACATCATCACCTTGGAATTTGGATAGTTCCGCTGCTTGCAGTCTTTGAGCCCTTTCGCCTTTCGATTCAAATGAAAGAAGTGTCCGTCCAACCGGTCTATTACTTTTTTTAAATGCAAAATTGTAGTACTTACATTTAAGCTAATTATATTTTAATGCCAGAATTGTTGCAAAATTTGACGCTTTTTACTTTAAAATATTTTCATCAACATTATTGCAAGCATGCAGTTCAAAATATCTTTGGATCCTTCTGTGGTTCGTGCCGGCCCCTCTCGCTATTCCACACAGCAAACAAATTGATGTTGGAAAAAATTAGGTTACCTAATAAAAATGCAAATTGCTCCAAAAGAGGGATAAAGAGGAAATTAAGACCAATACCTGTTAACTTAGAATTGACAACGCTACAACAAACACTTGGACAAACACATAAACAATTTTAAACTCTTTTACATAATCCTTTCCAAAATTGAAATTTGTTAATAAAAATCCAGCTTTAGAAGCGCTTATAAAACGACAAAATATTAGTATACACACGCACAATTTGAACGATTTTTTATATTAAACACACAGTGCAAGCCTGCGAAATCAGTGTTCATGACTTGATTTTCTTCTAATTGTGTTGCCATCACAAAATATTAAAAACAAAACTCAATGCAAAAATTTACAAAACTTAGCCGCACGTGCTTTCGATTGCAACAGCTGACTTAACAGCTGTTATTCTCACATGGGACTGTTAAATTCTATCATTTTGAGCTGGGGCATAAATGTCTGATGTTTTCTTAATGCGTTAACAGCAAATTTTTGCTAATTAGAAAACTTTTTAAAAACAAGCAAATGCCAGATAAAGTGTTAATTTTCCCCGTAGTGCATTGTTGAAGTCCCTTCTATGAAATTACAAGCCAAAATATTTAAACGATGTTAGATTTTATTAGTTTCAGTTCTTGCTACAATGCAAGCTGTAGCCAAAGTTTTATCTGATTGTCAGTTTTCTTATAAGTTTTTCAAAAACAAAACTGCAACCAACAATTCTTCATTAAAAAATTTACAAAAGTAGAACGCATAACTTAAGGCTCAAACTGAAAAGCAACTGAGTACAGAGAGCGATCCAAAAAATTCGGTATCAGAGGTTCATTGTTGGATCAACAAGTTTCTAGACCGTTTTGTACTTAAAATTTTGAAGTATGTTTTGTTCTTGGATGTACTTAAATTAAGTACGAAACATTCTAGAATAGAAAAACCACTGTTAATATTATTAAAATAAGAACAAACGATCTTGTATTCAAGAACATTTCGTACCTACAATAGTCAAACAAATTTAAGAAAAGATCGTACTTAGTTCAAGTACCAAATCTCTTGGGTGAAGGACAGAATAGACTTACAATGCAAGCTAATATGCGAATTATTTTAAGTTGAATCTGTTCTTAAAATTCCCTCCTGGTTCTAACACTTTGGTTATGCAGGTAATTTTTCTAACCTACAGAACAGTCTTTGGTAATTCATTTCGAATTGGGAAAGCTTTAGAATTTAATAGACTTAAAAGAAGCGCATTTCGTTCTACTTTTTTTTAAGTATTATTTTGTTTCAAAAATGATTTGAACTTGACTTTACACTTTGATGAAGAACATTTTGCACTTATTTTGAGAGTAAATCGGGCTGTACCATAACAAAATAAAAAAAGATATTATAATTGTTCAAAATGTACTTAAAACCTGAAACAGTCTAATAAGAAGTATTTCTGGATTGAAAAAAAAGTGTGTTGTACTTGATTCAAGTATTCACGGAGCGGGTTCAGAAGATCGCTGAACCTAGGTTCGGGTTCGAACCGGGGTTCAGGAATAATTTTTGTTCAGAATCCATGTACATAAATTGAAACAAAACACAAGCTTAATGGCTTGATAATATAATATTCGGGCTTGGAGCATCGAACGTCTTAGCAGGCTACAGGTCAATAAGTCATGGAGCGATGAGTATTGAAAAAATAATGTTCGCCAATCAATTTTGAGCGGTGCTAAGCGATAGTCAGCACTAAGATTCTTATTGTCCACATAGGAAATCACAGTGGTTAGAGCGAGACGGACATATTCCCAAATGCACTCAGAGAGCGTTAGTAAGAGCAAACAGCTGACTAATTTCTGACACAAAACAGAGTCGACTGCGTAACCATTTAGTCTATATATTCTAAATTTATGTTTGTTCATAACTTTTCAAACAAGACACAACACAAAGCAGTATGATCGACTGTAAAGCTGTTTCAAGAACCTCGCGGTTTTATCATCAGCAGTCTTTGCCTATCTTCTGCAAGTTGTCAGAGGCCAACTCATGCCAGCACAGCTATGACTGTTTGGGACAAAATTGACAGAGCCCATTTCGGTCTTTCTGTATTAGTTGGGCAAATTCTCTCCCCTCAGTGAAGGCACTGTATAAATTTATCATCAGTGTTTCCTTCAGCAATCTTTCATTATTACCGACTCTATAGCTGGATAAAAAAAATACATGTGGAAAAAAAGCGCGAAAAAGTCCAATTGCGACATTGTTAAGTTCTTTACATAGATCGTTTTTCCAAAAATTTAAAGCTTAAAGGGCAGTTTCTCGTGAAAAAGTTGATATTCCGGAGATTCTTAACAGAGTCTGCTAATCCGCTGCTACACGAGAACACACTTTTTTTCTATCTATAAACGTTTCAAAGAAACCTTGTGTTTATTTTTGCACTGTTAAATGAGCCCGCGAACTTACAAACAACAACATCGCATACAAAATATTTTGTGTGCTATTTTAATAAATTATTATTATTATAAAATAAATAACACATTTATTGCTCTTATCATTATGCTATTTTACAATCAGCAGTATGAGCGCAGAAACCTCCTATTGAACGTCGGTAATTGCCTCATCTGACATTTTCTGTGTGACTCTTCCGGAATCTTTTTAGCTCCGTTCATTTTCAATTTGATGTTGTTGTTATTGTTCCTCTTGCCCCCACAAATTAGAGTCGAAACCTATTTTCGTTGCGTCTCCACAAAAAAGAGGCGTTAACAGCACTTAAAGCTACGTTATTTTTTTTAACATAACGTAGTGGCAAACGTAAGCTTTTTTCCCGATGAGTGGAAACCGAATATGAAACGGCCACACGAACAAATTACGCAGCAGTTTTTTTATATGGAGTTTTTTCATTTCGCAGGCATGTCGCGAGCCGTGGAAACCGCCCTTAACGATTGATTTTCATCTTTATCAGAAGGATCATCCGTTCTTTTATTAATCATTCTTAAAGCTTTTACTTATTAGTTCCTTTTGAATATTATAAAATAAAACAAAATGTTCCTTTGAAAGCAGTTTTTATTCCAAGGCTTAAAAATTGTGTAAAATGGCAAACTTGACATTTATAGCAGAGTGGTTCAACTCCAAACCGATTTGCAGCCCTGATTTCAACTAAACAAAATCGGATTGGGTGATGAAGTCCTCAACTGAGGCACCACAAAGCCTTTGTCGCACCACAAAGTCCTCAACCTAGGCAAGCAAAAACATTATACAAAAAAACTTCTTCATTCTAATAATTGTAGCAATTCATATTAAAAACGAGAGCGCAAGTTAAAGTCGGCCCTGCTTGACTTCGATATACCTGTTACTCAAGAACACAAATGTTTGCTGTGTTTCTGAGGGGTAAACCCGAAAAGACAGTAATATTTTTTTTTAACTCGGCTATTTATTATTGGATCTTTATGAAAATTTGTGGGATTGTAGATATTGCGAATAAAAAAGTAAGTTTTAGATTAGAGATCGATATCCTAAAAATTATGGGAGTTATTTCACAATGTTCACTGTGGAGGCCGGAGAAGCGTTCCGAAAATGTGAAACAAACTTGATCTGCGTGCAGACAATTGGAGTTTACTTTTAAAATTTGGTTAGCTCTTCTAGTCTATGAGATCTACACACAGGGAAAAAACCGAGAACATTGAACTTAAAACGAGCACAAACGGGTTTTCTCATTTGTAGTACAATGTTCTCTCTTTAAGAACAAATTCTTGGAAGGCTAATTGAGTGAATTGTTCCGTGTTTAAGAACTTGATTTGAGTTAATTTTGTTCCGTTTTCAAGAACATTTTAAACTCAACTGGGAAACATTTTTTGCCAGGGAGCAGATGGGTGGAATAGGGAACGGGGATATAAATTCTCTGTTTGGAGGTGAAGGGAGGCAAGGCTGCTGGATATGCACGCCACTGCTTCTCCCTTCACCCATTTATTCCAGGGAATCAGAAACATCGCTTCAACGACCCACTCCACCTGACTCCTTTTATTGCAGTTTTTTAGAAAAACACCGAAATATTTGTTAGGGCTTGAACGTATGGAATGACGCGCCAGCACATTCAGCCGTTGTACACTTTTGCAGATTCACATCTAGAGGACTACTTATGTTTGGTTGAGCTGACAAGAGAGAGATCAAAAAGAGAGCCCAATCGCTCTCAATAGCTCTCTCTCTCTTTGTATATCTCTCTCTCTGTTGAAAACTGGTTTTGTGTTGTTTGAAGTAAATATATCCGATTGAAAACAACTTTAATCATTCCAGGATAATTTAAAACATTTGCTTTCAAGAATTTTCAGACCATCCTGTTCTTATTTTAATTTCTGCACGTAAATTCTTGATAATTCGCGATCCATCCGCAATTTTGGGAGGGGAAGGACATATAATAGGCCTTTACCGTTTCTCTGACATCAACCTAAGTTAAGTTCGACAAGTCCGAATTTTTCTTTTGGCAAACCTTGCCTCAGCTTTTCTTTTACCATGGTTCAACTTTACTAGAATTTTAGAAAACATTCCTTGGGCCACTTCCCAGTTACTTGGGGTCAGTGTTTCTATTAAAAAAGTAGGCTATCTGGAAAATGTCACAAACTTGGTTTTTGGATTATGGAAAATGAAAAACTTTTGCACAAACACAATTGAAAATTGTTATACATAGATTGCATTACAATGCATTAGTTCGTATTTGTACGATCTAGACATGACACGAGCCTAAATGATTTGACATTTTGATGCAGGCTTGGTCCGCTCTCGCCGATCGTGTTCCTGTAAGCCACAATTTGGCCTGGAAAAAACACCCGTTTTTTGTAAGTATTAATTGATAAGATTTGTTCAGCTAGAAGGAAAAATCGGCGTAAATGTTGCTTAGATATGGATATGATATGTCTTTCTTTTCGGTTTCTGTTTCTTGTTTAATTACACACCCAAACACAATATATTAATGAGACTAAAGCAGAAATCAATAAAAAAAAAAATAGAAAAGCAAAGAAAGCATTAGAATGCAGCAGTGCCTTTTCGACTATAAACAAAACAAAAACCAAATTTTAAAAAATATTACCAAACAAAAAACCCCAAGCACTTGAAACAATCTAAGAAAGGCAATATTCCGAAAGAGAAACCAGCTTAAATTTAATTACCAAAAAAAAAAAAGTGAAATGGATAAAAATAGATATATATTTTTAAGCGCATTTACAATAACAAAAAAAACCACATCATTAGTTTCGCATTTAATTTCGTACACGTTTCTCAATTAGTTTGTTTGTTTGTTTTCAGCTTATTTCACGTATTAATAATGTTTAAATAATATCCATATACAATACATACATACATACATACATATATAAAAGTAACAAAGTTCAAGCAAGTGAATTGTTGTAAAGAAAATCAAGTCAAAATATACAAAATAAAAAACAAAACTGAGAAAACTTCAAAATAAAAATCCATAAAAATAAAAGAATTTGTCTTGGGTTCTTCTTATACAAATAATTAACATCTAAATATACAACAAAACAAAAAAATAAGGGGGCCTGCTAATACTAAGCCAAATAAATTATAGCGCCTGCGCCTGAGCCACGCCCTGTTTGCTCTGGCTTGACTTCAGCTTGGCCTCAAACTCCTCGTGCACACTCTTATAATAGGGACCCAACTCATCGCGCACTGAGCCATACCAGCGGGCCAGCTTATTGCGATTCTTGAAGGTATTGAAGCCAATGGATTCTGTGAGAAGAGTTTGTTAGGTAAACAAATTTTTATGTAGAGCTAAAATGCAATTGCTTACTGGGCTGATCAATCTCACAGATGGCACTGAGATCGGCAAAGGAAATGTTATCACCCATCATGAATTTGCGTGAGTTCAAAAACAGCTGCTCGAAATCGTTTAAAGTATGCTCCAGCTGTTTGCCGGCCACGTTTACCTAGAAAAAGAGGAGAGTAGACAAATTTAACAAAAAACAAAATTTTAAAAACCAAAAGTTTGTAAACTTAAAAAGGAAGCTAAAATGCTGGTTTCCGAACCGAACCGTTTTCTTTGGTGTAATTTTTCGACAGGTTATCGGTTAGTTCCGGTTCGTTTTAGAGACGGTTTGCATCCTAACTTTATATCAAGTCTGAAAATCTCTTTAATGTTGCAGAAGGTTCTGTTCTGAGGTTCGAACCCTAACTCTACATTTATCTGTTTACTTTAGTTCTCAACGCGAGGCATCAAGAAAGTCACACGAAAGTCCTCAACAAGAGGCACCACGAAAGACATTTAGGAGAGGCACATCAGAGCCCTCAACGAGAGGCACCACGAAAGCCCTCAACGAGAGGCACCACGAAAGCCCTCAACGAGAGGACACAAGAAAGTCCTCAAAGAGAGGCACCACGAAAGCCCTCAACGAGAGGCACCACGAAAGTTATTAACGATAGGCACCACGAAAGTCATTAAAGAGAGGCACACGGAAGCCCTCATCCAGAGAAACCACGAAAGCCCTCAACGAGAGGCACCCTACGCAGCCCCGGCCTGGTCACCGGCCATTAGTGAGACGCAATGGGGAAACCTGCAGAGGGCCCAAAATGCCGCTCTAAAAACGGTCACTGGATGTCACTCCATGACCCATGAGGACCACCTCCACAAGGAAGTCCAAATGCTAGGAGTGAAAGCCCACTGCAGTATGCTGGACAAGCAATTCCTCGCCAGCAGTCTTGCGGTAGAGCATGCGAACCATCGCTCGCTCCAAATCGTCCTCCCCTCACGCACCAGCAGACAAGATGTCCGCATCTTCATGCCAGAAATCAGACAGATGACTAATCATGCCACCAGTCTGTCAATTTCCGATGCTCTGAGTGTGAGGGATGAAATCCACAAGAAGACAGTTGAAACCTCGCTCGATCAATGAGCTCAAGAGCAACGTGGTGCTTGGTGGTCGCCCACCACCCATCAGTGATACTGAGAAACTACTGCCCAGAACCACGCGCACGACCCTTGCCCAACTTAGGTCAGGATACTCATGCTTCCTCAACAGCTACCTCGCCAGAATCAACCCTGAGGTAGCAGATGAGTGCCCTGACTGCAAAGGAAGCCCACATGATACTCAACATCTCTTCAACTGCCCCAACGCTCCCACTAACCTTAACGCGGAAGATCTCTGGACGCACCCCACCGAGTGCGCAGCCTTCCTAGGGCTAGCCCTCGATGATTCGACATCCACTCTATCTACTATATAATCCCACTCTCTATACTTCCCCACCTTTCAAACTCACTATCCACCTCTAACATACTTTCTTTCTCTCTTATCCCTTTGTACAACCCGAAAAACGAAGCGGCTACAACAACAACAACGAGAGGCACCCGCAAGTCCTCAACGAGAGGCACCACGAAAGTCCTTAAAGGGAGGTACAAGGAAGCCCCCAACGTGAGGCACCGCGAAAGCCCTCAACAAGAGGCACACGAAAGTCCTCAAAGAGAGGCACCACGAGAGTTATTAAAAAGAGGCACAAGAAAGCCCTCAACAAGAGGTACCACGAAAAGCACTACAAAAGCCCTCAATGAGAGGCACCACGAAAGTTCTCAAAGAGGCACCACCACAAAGACCCTGACGCAAGGCAACCTCAACCAATTTGATCGAACTTGCTTTTTGACCCCCAATTGAAGCAACGATCTCTACCAAGATAATCATCGAAACAACTATGCAAATCTGTTCTCGGGCATGACAAAACCACGAACCAAAGTATTAATCCCTCTCTGCTCCTTTTATTAAATATGCGTTTATTGGCCCTGTTCCGAATTCGAGTCGATTTTCGTGTAAACGTACGTATTTCGAGTGCAAGTTGTATAAAAGTAAATGTAAGTGACAAGCCAATCTGTGGATACTAGATCCGGCACGCTTTTCTCCGAATTGAATTCACTTGAGATGAAGCAGTCGGTTTCAGCTGCTCAAACAATTCGGTTTTGTTATCCCTGATCTAGAGGCGTAGTTTTCTTCGCACTTTCTATACAACGTTATTTAATCGACTGCAAAATTACGTTTCGAAAATCGACTGAAATCGGAACACCTGTATATAGACTTTTGCTTTATATTCCTTCTCAAATTCGTAATAAACCGAGTTCGGATATAATTTACAAAACGGATCTACTGTATATAACACTAGGCAACAAGGTCCAGTATACTGAAAGGTTGGTGCTGATTCTAGATGATTTTCGTGTGCCTTTTTGTTTACTCTTTTAAGACGCGTTTTGTGGATAACCTATTATTTGGTTTTGACTCTTTTTGATGTTATCGAAAAGTATTTCAATATACTGAAAAAAGTCTAATTTTGTTCTCTTGTGGAAAGCACCGACAGATCTAGTTATACAAAATAGATTATTTTTCGTCTAAAATCTCAAAATCGGGAGGATAGGTTCATGGTCCGGCCGGTTGTGGTTTTAATTCTTGATTGATATTGTTTTTTCAGTGTTCCAGTGCCTTCTAATCTCTGTGATTTTAAATATTACTGCATAGACTACCACCAAAACCATTTCAAAGAAATTATAAACATCGCTTAGTTGAAATCCGACTCGGAGAATCAAATATGCAGCTCCTTTACCATTTTGAAACAATCTTCTTCAATCTTTATCCACTTACCGCATTATCAGTTGGCCGTGTCTTTTGTAGATATGGCACCAACCATTTCTGTTGAAAATAATCCGTACAGGCTACACCCATATTCGATTGTTGCCAGGCCAAATATTCATCGATGCGACTGCGTCCCAAATGACGACGTGGATACCAATGCTCGGGCACCAGTTTCTCGCGGGCCAAATGACGAAAGATGGCCACATTCTCTGACAACTGATAGCCGTGATCGGTGATGGCGGGCAGCTTACGGAAGCGATTGACCTTGTCACGGAATTCACCCGTTAAATGTTCACCTAAAAGTAAAAAAAGAAAATCAATTAAAAAAATCTGATTTGTTTGCATGGCGTGATCGAGACGAACAAACAACGGTTACCAGGTCTACCCCCAAAACACTCGAAAGTAAACAAAATTAGAAACGTGCCTACCATAAATTCAGTCACAAAAAAAAAAAAAAATACCCTTATCTAAACAGAAGAGGGGCGTGTCTGCTTCATTTTGAAGAAGTGCACCTTTCCTAATCTAAAAGTCATTGTCAATGTCGTGGGAATGATTGGCCAGCTATCTATAGCAATGATATGATAGTTCACTTGGGTACAACTTCAAGGAGAAATATGGCAAAATTAGATTATGGAAATTGATATGATATTTTTGTTCAGATATTTATCACATTTATTATAAGTGACAAAGGTCCGATAAAGACTTAGGCTTAAATATAGTTGCCATGAAGTGATATTCCATTTTATATTAAATAAAAGATCGCGAATACCAACATGGACAACATTTTTATAAACATATCCAACGTCTAATAATAACGCGAATTGGAGGAGCAAGGATGACGGTTTTATGTTTATATATAATCTGAACTTTGAAGAAAAGTTCCTTAATATTCCTAGGGCTGTAGGGCAGGGGTGCCCAAGCCCATTCCGCAAGCCAAGCATTCGTTGTTGTTTAACGCAAAGCCATAAGCCTACATAAAGCAACAACAAATTCATATGCGTGCTCTAATTCCTCTTTCTTTGCGAGCTAAGGTTTTGTTGTTGGCGCGTTCATACCACAAACAACAACCTCATATGTCACTCTCTTATCTCTCTCTCCTATGTCTCTGGCAAATTTAAAAGCCACAAGAATGTTTCTTATGAGAAAACTCGTGTTCCTCTTTCTATTTCTTGTAGTTGTTTTTGCTTGAGATATATTTTGTGCATTTGGATTTGTTTTCACGCGGCTGTAAGCTCATTCTGGGCACCACTGCTGTAGGGTAACACAATCTAACAATTACACCCATTGCCATTAGATAATTTTGAAGATTTAAGGCTTTATTTTGAAAAATGATAACATAATTGCGATTGCGAGTCTCAATTTCCCATTTTTTAAATGAATAAGATTTTGCACTGATTAAACTGCATATGTGAGGAGATCCACAAATCTACCCAAGATTTATAACAAAATTAGTCCACGCATTGTCATGCAAAATAAATAACTTTCACAAGTCTATGGTCGTTATTCCTTGATGCCATGGCTTAAATGCACCAATTGCTGTAGAAAGAGCTGTGCTGGAATGGTTTCATTGAAGTCAATACCATCAGATGGATTTCCTGGACGTTCATGCTCTTTCTCTATATATCCATTACTCTCCGTCGTCTGGCTTTCTCCAGAAACCACCATATCTTTTCTTTTAAGTTGGAAATTTTCTCGTTTAGATTTATTTAGTCCTTATATCCGTAATGATCTCGAATTTCATGTGAACTTATTGCCCATATTTGACACAATTATGACAAAATTTCATATGGGCTTTATGTTTGTGTGCTTTATGTCATGTCACCACTGCGAACATAATTCTAAAAGATAGTATGATGTCTGATCTGGCAGATGTTAATATTTTTGGTATTATAGAATATTTTTAACGAGTTATCCGGATTTTTATCTCTACCAGTGGTGCCCAAAATGTCAAAACTCTATCTCATGGTATAGGAACTCATACTCTGCCAGCGTCGCAGCCGACAAATGCATACACTCAGAAAAAAATGGCATAGTAAAAACTATTATAATCATATTTAATTTTACTATGCAATTTTCGTATTAAAATCAACTAATTTGCTCTTTGATTTAAATATAAACACATTTAATGACCAAATTTTCTTTGTCCCTTATAAATGAATAATCTGCGGAATTCGAACTTGAGAATTACAAGTGGTCTCCTGTTTTTACGCAGATGGTAAATTCAATTCTATACAAGTAGCCATCAGCGCGCGGAATAGCTCAACCGGTAGAGAGAGACAGCATTCCAGTTGTGTTCAAGACCAATGGCTCCGAGTTCGAATCCCACAGTAAGTAAACATTTTAAATTTAATCTCTATTATAAATTCTTGCTTTTCAGAGCCCAACTGGGTTGGAAGTGGCTCCAATGGCTCCCGCTCTTGATTCTCAGAACAAAACAAATGGATATACAAAGATAATAAAACAAACAAAATTTTAATATTTTTATCTTTAAATCAAAAATTTTTCATATTAAAAAAAAATTAAAGTGAAACACACTTTATATTTACGAATTCCATATTTAACGCTAAATCAATGGTGAAAATATTAAATTCAAAGTGTAAATATTAAAATTTCAGTGCATTTTTCCCTCTGTGTAGAGAGAGTGAATACGTGTGTTCTTTTAATAGCACGCTCAGTGGCTTGCTCTCTCACGACGCGTGTTTTCGTTTTTTCTTCTCTCACGAGGCATATGTTCGTTTGCTTGTTGCTCATGTTGGACGTCTTGACGTTTACTTCGCGTTTCGCTGCTACGTGCAGATCTTGATAATGTGAGTTTGGGCACCACTGATCTATACCATTCAATGTCAAAGGTAAATTGATTCTTGGTTTTCCTCAACCCAGTAAGAATCCTCCAAAGGTCGGGATCAAATCAATTTGAAACTTGAAACTGGGTTAATTATTAGCAAGAAAAAATAAACAGAATTTCAGTTTTCTTATGAAATATTGAAAAATTGTAAAATGAATTGCACAGTCCCAAAAAGTTGTGCGAATTTTCAAAGCGATGATACACCATTTTGAGTTAATGTGCTAGAAATTACACCATTTTGTACTGCCCATAAGTATGCAATTGGTGTTGTTGAAATTCTGTACACATAACTAACATCTACTGCACTTTTTTGTGTTGCATACCCTTGGGCAGTAGACAATTTAGGTATTTCGAGCACATGAATTAAAAATGGTAAATCTTCGCTAGAAAAAATCGTAGAATTGTTGGTGATAATTTATTTTAAAGTTAAGAAATTGTACTTTAAGATATTTAAAAAAATATTGGAAAGGAAGGTAGGCATTTTAAGCAACTTTAAGCTCAAATTACCAAAATTATAGAAGCGACAGATTCGTGTTCTGTTCACGAAAATCATGCACAATTTCAATAAACCGAAAAAAAAATAAATTTTGTTGCCCTGTGTAATCTAAATAGAATTTTCCAAAACATTTTCAATTCTTAGTTCACATTTACCTTCATCAATAAAGGTCTGAACTGGATTTCAGCTCTTTGGGTTAAGCCGTTTGTCCTGAGCGTTGACTCAGTCAGTCGGTCTAAGTGATTTTACAGATTTAAGCTTAAATTTGCTGAAGTGAAAGATAAGTTTGAGAAGCAGAAACGAAACAGGGATTTGGTTTAATGAAACCATTTTTTTGAGAATAATTAAAAGTAACATTTTTGCTGACATTCACTTGAATGATTTTCATGATCTAATATCTTTGGTAATATTCACAACAAGGAAATTGTTTTGCAAACAAGATAACCGTTGCAACCGTTGCTTGGTGGATCTAAAACAAAAAAAAAAAAACACATTTCCGCCACTTAAATTTAAAAAAATACATTTTTGATTAAGTAAACCAATTATTTCATTATTTTATACTATCAAGAATATATACTTTTGCACATTTTTGTCACGGCATTCTAATTTGTTATTAATTAAAAACAAATTTCTCACTTCAAGTGCAAAACGTGTTGCTATTCAAGTAATTCCATTTGAATGCTCAAACAAATTGTCTAATGCATTTACTGAATTAAATAACAATTGAATCATAATTGTGGGAATCAACAAAGTTACCATTCGGTACTAAAAACTCGCTAATAAATATAGATTCTCAAACAAAAATGTTGTTTATGCGTGCCGCCGCCGCCGCCGCCGCTCCTCAACACACTGAAGATCGCTTAAAGCCTTGTTTGTGGACTTGGTCAAGGTTACCAAATCAGGCAAATCGCCTTCGCCCGTGGCCATAAACGTAAGAAATTTATGGGAGGATGCAATCAGCTTAATAAAATAAAGTATTTTACTTTTGCTATTTCAGGGCTGACGTCAACCTTGCATTTCTCACATATCCGCAAACGGCAGTCAGGTCTATATGCTAATCTGAAGCCGAGCTTTGTTGAAAGCTTTCGCAGCAAAATGCAGCGACAGCAGCAGCTGAAAACTTGATCGCTCAGCTTGGACTTTAGACTCATCCAAAATCAAAGAGAAATACATGTAAGCAGCGAGTGTTAATGTTAGTTTTTCTAGACAAACAACCTTGGGCAGGTTAAAGACACGAATGTTGCACTCGGTAAACAGTCAAAGCTTGCGTTCAATGTTCCATATACCCGTGCTTAGTTGTGGCCAAGCATGACGGATTGGTATGGAGCCGTATCTAATCTGGGTTCAATATTTTTGTTGCACTTTTTATGAGCGAACTATGGTGGTGGGGTAGAGATATCCCATCATAAGTGCAATGTTATTGATAGGAATTCAAGGCTGTCAATTAACCACGGAATTGCCTTTTTTTTATAAATTTACAAGGTGTAGATATTATATGTGATGCAACAAATAAGATTGTTTGGACAGTGCATAAAGTTAAACTCGTCTGTAAGCGACGTTCATTCACCCGTTCAACATGATTTACCTGTAAAATAACATCATAATTTTCTAAATATTTAGAGTTATTTGCTTTGCTATGGCACCATAGTCAGAGAGTCTCTCTGACAAGTGTAAAAGCAGCTTTAATGCAAATCAATTAACAGTGCATTAACAGTATGCTAAGTTAACAGAGCTTAAATTAGCATGTGTACTAGAATTTGATACAAAATCATTGTTTTAGCGAAAAATCGAACAGCCCTGACGAATGGTGCTACACTCAGAAATAAATTCACAATTTCGCCTTTTTTTATATTTGCTCTGACTTTTAGAAAGTTTTTCTTATAAAAAAAAATTTTTAAAACTTTGAAAAATATGTCATAAAAATAAGTTCTAGAAAAAACTTTTCTAAAAGCAAGGAAAAGGAGAGATTTTTCTGTTCTAAAATCACTTTCTTAAAACTATGGCAAAATTTACCTTTGATTTTGGAAGAAAAGCGAAATAAAAGTAAATGTTGCATTTTCTTAAAAACTAAGAAGATTTTCGGTAAATAATTTTCTGAAAAATATATTTAGAACAAAATGTGTTGAATATAAAAAAAATTTTCTAACAAGCAAAGCAAAAAATAATGGCTTAAACAACTACAAAAAATTTTAACTTTTTCGAAAACAATCGAAAAGAAATTCTGTTAATCAGAGATAAAGACGTAAAAAAAGCATTGCTCGTAAATAACTCTCAACAGAATGTTTAGTTTGCTCTGCTCACGTCACCAACCAGAAAAATAAACCAAAAACAAAACGCTTTCGGGCTTTCCTCATCCGAATGTGTGCTACAATTGCGCTCGCTGTTCAGTGGAAGTGGCTGATCGTTCTGAGAGCAACCCCATATCAGGGCCAAGTCAGGCAATCGGTCCTAAAATGCATGCTTCTCAAAGACCAAACTGTAAAAATGTAACATTAGTTGAAAAGGTTGCAGACACTAAAGAGCGCCAGAGTTTAGCATAAGCAAAAAGCGAGTCAGTGTAAGAGAGAACAAGAGAGCGCACGAATTTGTCGCATACTTTCATATTGTTAGCCGAGCCTAGGCTGTTAGAAGAATTACTTTTGAATGCGTAAATTTTGTCAAAAGGTCCGAGATAGGGTTGTCGAAAATATTATCGATATATCGAAATATCGATATTTTTGCCCAAAATGAAGAATATCATTATCGAATATTTTTCGGAGGCGATATATCGGATATCGAATATTTTTTGGTGATATTTTTCGGAGATATTTTTGTCTTAGCCTTCAGTCACAATGTTGCGAATAACTATTTCTTGTGCTCTGGACAAGAAAGGCACAATGTTTAAAAGTTGTTTTGTTAACTGTAAACTGTGCAAAAATTTGTAAGGACCATGGAAACTCAACAAACATAAAGACGCACTTAATCACAATCATGGAGATGCTTGGCTGAAATGCAGCTCATTTTTAAAAATAGTAAAGAATAACATGATTGCAGCATGACGACTATCGTCTAATCGTGCTGCACACATATTGTTCTCCCTTTAAACACAAGTGTACGACATCTGAAGACGTAATTTTTGAAGGATCGCTCATCGCTGATCACAATACTGCCATGATATCTCAACAACCATCAGGTCAGGAGAATAAATTATTGGAGTACAATTGGAATTTACCGTTGTTTGCCCTGGAACAGGACCCTATTAAATACTGGATTGCAGAGGAAGACGCATTGCCAGTGCTTTCTGACTTGGCATTGTCATATCTTATTACACCGGGAAGTGCCATCGGAACGATTGGCATCGGCTATAAAAAGTGTGGTTTCTGACACCAGAAGCCGAATGACCGATGAGCACATAACTCAACGCGTCTTCCTAAAATCTTTGCCTAACGATTATTGGTAAAATCAGAAGTTTTTACGTTTCTAAGATTTAACTGAATAAGTTTTTTTTATGCTTTGTAGTTCGAATGCTCTCGTTTGAAAGATGATGAATTAAAAAAGTAAACACTGTTTTCATTCCATAAATTTCAATTCATGAATAAGTTTTCAGAACTTCTTATGTTATATATGAAATAAAAAATAAAAATCTTTTGTTAATTTAATAAATACACATTAAATCTATATTTTTTTTGCGCAGTCAGATTGTAGTTCTTATTACGCGTCAAATGACGCCTCAATTACCTCAATAAACCTGTTCATTGTTAAGATCCGGGCTTTTATTGAAAAATATCGAAAATATCGATAATATCGATGTTTTTGACACCAAAATATTTTTATCGAAATGATACTTTTTCAATATCGCCAAAAATATCGATATAGATATTTTTGAAATATTCGACAATCCTAGTCCGAGACAGACCTGAGAGTGTTTTTCTCCTCTCACAACCAAAGAGAGGCAGAGAGCGTAGTTAAAGGTTGTTTCGGTACCTATATTCCGCGAAAGCGGTCGTTTTCTGACACAGGCAAATTGGGGACCGATTTTTGCGACCTCTGAAAAAAAGTGAGAAGCGAATAGAGAGCGCACTGAGAGCACCGCTCACGATATTACAATTCCTTTTACTCTGTTCGCCTTAAGACAATGTGTATGTGTGTTAAGTTATTTTAGCAACACAAGTTGTGCGCAGCCGTCTAAACGAAATGGATTCCCACTCCCATTCACTGGAAAGTCTTCGGATTCAACAGCGGGGAGAGCGGGCTGTAAATCATAAAGACGACGTAGACCAAATAAATTACATGTACGCTGCGGCGATCGCGGGAAATACTAACAAGAAAATCAAACATTTAACAAAGCAAAAGAAATACATTGGGACGACATAAGACAATTTACAAATTGACAAAAGCAACGACGGTAGTATAAATTCATTGTAATGTTTGTTTGAAAATTAATGTAAAAAAAAAATAAATGCAGGCTCCCCGATGAAGGCGCAAAATGCGGCCGAAACGCATAGGAGCAAAATTTTAAATAAAATAAAGTTTTATTTTAGATGAACAATGACGGCCAACACAACCCATAGTAGAAACCATCACAAATGGATTCCCTACTACTAAAATAAGACAAACAAATGTCTAATATCAAAAAATTTTTTTTCTCAATTTAAAATTTGTTTTTCTTTATTCAAGGTTTCTTGCCTGTTTGTTAAGACAAACTTGCATTACTTTTTAGAAAAGCTTTCCATAAAATTTAGAAATTTTTTTTTCTAATATTTAGGATGAATTGCCTTACAACGATTTTCAAAGACGAATTTCTAATTTTCAGGGCGAATTTAGGGCTGTTTTTCTATGAGTGTAAGCTACTGAAAATATGTTGGAACCGTGTCCGGGCTGTCTTAGGAATGACCGTTCGTTAAATGGGTCTTAGTAACAAAAACTTTTTTGATTTTCAAGTAAAAGTTCTTAAAATCGGCAATTATCAATATTATATGCTGTCAAACAGTTGAACTTAATTTGCTCCAAATCTGATGACTATATCTTTTCCTACGAAAAGTGGTTCCATGGTTAGTGAAAAACAATATTTTTGTTGTAATTCATAAGAAAACAATCAGATTCTTCATGAAATTGAAATTTTCCAAAAACTGGCCACTATATAAACTATCGGTAAGATCAGTTGGAGCGATTGTTTGAACAAGTATTTGTTCAGGTTTCGGCAGAAGTCAATACCGCTGCATTACTGATACTTTTCAATGCGATTAAAAGATGTTATTTCAGGAAATCGGCAGGGTGTGGCGCAGCGGTTAGTGTGTCGGCCTGTTGTGCGGAAGGCGTGGGTTCAATCCCGCCTGAGACCATCTAATAAAAAGTTGTTTCTTTCTTTAGAAAATAGCTTTTAAACATCCGGTCACCGTTCCCAGCTATTGGAGCCAGCTGCTTCAGCTTCGGATTCTGCGTTAAACTGTAGGTCAATTTCTATTGTATTGAAGCTTGGCTTGGACCTTTGGAGCTGCAAATCGATTTTTACATTACTTCAGAAAATCCAGAAATCGTTCCTTCAAAATCAATTTTAATTGTTCTCTTAATTGGTTTCCATG
>JAEIFU010004029.1:0-20778 GCA_018904235.1 Lordiphosa stackelbergi | reverse complement strand
AATCGCGCTCTATCCGCTCACACAAAGTTGAGAGCGTAAAAATCTAAAATAGAATGCACTTGCTTGTGTGAGTAATGCTTGAGAATACGTGTGCACACTTACAGTCGTTGGCTGTCGCTGTGTGCGTACAAATGCGCTCTCTCTCTGCGCTTCTGTTCTGGTTTGGACAAAATTTCAAGAGAGCGAAAAGCCAGATTCAAAAGCCAGGGGGAAAAAATTGTGTTCAAAAAAATCGTATGGCGTTACTCATCTTCATATTCTAATGTCTTTGGCCAAACTTATCCACTGGCGAAACTGTTGCGACTGGGTTCTTTGTGCAGACATGTCGAATATTTTTTTGAAGTAACTAAAAATCCTTTTAATAAGAAACCTTAGACTGCGTTCAACGTCTTCATATTGAAAACATCCCCATACTTGTGATGAGTAGCACGTAATCGCCTTGGCGGTCGCCTGGTACATTCTGTATTTGGTGCTGGGATTGACATTTTCCGCCTTAGAAGAGTATTCCATGTGCTTCCTATCGCTGCTCGGGTGTCTTTCAGCTTCATTTCAGCGTGTCTGTCAAACTGCATATTACCAGTGAGAGTCACTCCTAAGTATTTGAAAGACTTAACAATTTCCAGCGGTGATCCATTTAGGGTCCGTGATTCGTTGCTCGCTTGTCTCCCTCTGTTATCGCGTACCACCAGAACCTTGGATTTCTCTATGTTAATCTTTAAGTTCCAAGTGTGACAATATTCCTAAGTGGCATTAATCATGTTTTGTAATTGCGTCATCAGCATAAATTAGGACTTTAAAGGTGTGTCCATCCATTTTGACTCCTCCTGGGAGGGCAAAGAACAGAGGGCTGAGTAGGCAACCCTGTTTAACACCTTGATTCGTCGCGAATTCCATCCCATACCGTTGTAGTGTTGCCACTGTACAGACCTCTCAAGATTTTGATCATTTTTGCCGATATACCCTTGTTTCTCAACTCATAAAGAAGTTGTTCTCTATTTATTGTATCGAAAGCTGCTCGAAAATCTATAAAACATGTACATACATCCTTTTTTTGTTCTGTCGGTACTCTGTTACAAAAATGCTATCCACAGTTCTTCTCTAAAACATTTTTCGCTAGCGCTTGATTTCGACCTATAAAGCATTTCTTCATCGTTGCGTTTAAGAATGAAATTCCTCTGTAATTATGTACTACTTTTGGGTTGCCTTTCTTAAAATTGGACACAGAATGCTAGTTCGGAAGCAACTCGGTACTTTGGCAGAATCAAAGATTCTGTTAAAAGTGTCTTTGAGATACCTTATGAATTTTGGGCAGCAGGTACGCGGTCTGTACCCGGTGCTTTATTGGGCTTACTTTTATTGAGAGCACAGCAGATCTCCTGGGTAGTAAATTCACAATCAAGTTCTTCCACTACATTGTTTGGCATTTCTAGTATCATTGTGGTGGTTTGACAATTTTTATATAGAAGGCTCTGGAAATATTGCGCCAATTTCGCAGCTTCGACTTCAATATTTCTTCTCCCCGTGTCTCCATTAAGCTTCCTCACTAGGTTCCAAAAAGATTTTCCGCCCTTGACTTTTCTAATTTCCCACTCCATCCTTATGAAATAGCACTTCCGTTTTCCTTTGCATATGTTTTTATAGAGAGCGTTCGCATGCTGATAGATCCATTTGTTATTATTAGTATTATCTGTATGCTTGGGTAATAAGAATGCTTAATGGCTTGTATAAGCTACTCGGATAAAGGCGGATAAGTGATCAAACTGTTAATGAACTTTATATATCTATTTTGGATCCTCAAATTTACCTTATCCACTAGCCGGATTACACTAAATAAGCTAAACTATAAAAATCGAATTATCCGCTTATATTTTCTGGTGACAAAGGACGTTAGAGGGTTTGTATTATTATTTTTTCTGTGCATATTTTATCTTTTTGCTTGGATAATGAAAATTAAAACTTAATCGCTTGTATAATCAACTCGGATAAAGACGGATAAGTGAACTGTTCATGAGATTCATATTTTTATTATAAATCCCCAAATTTGGCTTATCCACTAATCGAATAATACTGAATTATTTAAACTATGCAAAACTATTTATCCGCTTATGTAAGCTGCTGTAGCGCAGGGACCTTAATTTGTGCTTGGCTAATGAGAATTTCAACTTTATTGCTTGTGTAGGCTTCGATGATAGAGACGGATAAGTTACTAAACCTTTAAAAAGAACTCCTAATGTCACTTATATAGTAGTCGGATAATACTGAATAATTTATAAGCTCATGCAGGATAATAACTTAATAACTTTCCGTTTATTGATAATGATCTGCTGGTTTAAACTAATCGGATAAATATAGATAACATTTACACTGTTTTGATAATTACGGATAAATGGTGTAATAGGGGATTTGCACATGGGAAATGCGTTAAAAACATCTACAAAAACCTAGAAACAAGAAATATCAAATGTTTTGGTTTATCTAGTCTTGCTTGTAAATACAAAGTACAATTTTTTCTTTGGTTTTTAATGATTTTAAATTAATTAAGTCATATGCCTGACTGAACTACAGGTATAAACATGGATAAGTCAAGACTAATATTATATATGCTGTGATCTAATTTATTACCAAATGATTTAAATGTAAAACCATTTGCCCTAAAGCTATTCGCATAAGGGATCCCATGGTATTCGATGTATTTTTGCTTTCTCAAAAACTTTGTTAGTATTCTCCTTGCTTATCCCTTATTTAAAGATAGTTTTATAAAATTAGAAACGTGACAAAAAGAAATTATAAATTAGTACATTCAAGTTTAGTTCAATCTGCTTAATAATTTTCTTAATTAAATCGGACAGCTTTTAACAAACTTAAAATAATAAATTTTAATAAACTCAAAACTCAGCATTATAAATCTTTCCCTTAACAAAGAACAACTCATCACAGAGTACTTAAATTAATTACAACCACATGATATGGAATAATCCTAACACCCAATGACGTCTTTGTGGCATTTACAAAAGAATCGCACGTGTTTCTTGGTGATTGTTTTAATATTACAAAACTTTTTGTCTCTCTCGCTGCTTTTGTTTTGTCTTCTTATCAAAGCGATAGGCCAGCTATAGATTGCCTTATATTTGACTCATGTAGAAACAAAACGTTTTCAATGTTATCTCGAACACTTGGGCCTAAATGGTAGGAGGACCTTGCCACATTAACTGTCTTTATCGGGCCACCATTCTTAAACGGGTCGCCACTTATTTCCGGTAGCTTCTTTGTTAGTTAATCACACTAACTTTGTTTACAAACACATTACAGATATTTATCTCCACATTCTCTCTCAATGGCCATGGTCTCTTTAATAAAAGCGTTGCCTTAACCTCAAATGGAGTATATGAAAACAAGAGAACAGTAAAACTTGTTTACCAACGACTATGACGACAACGAAGCGAGATACTTCTCATTTCTGCTCATCATGTCAAGTTCTTAGAATCCCACAGGCCAAAGAGAATTTCATCATGAATACAACACTAACCCATGAATCATGCATATTGTAGCTTTCGCTGACCTGTCAAATGTTGAGTGGATTACAAAAAATTTTCCATGCTTAAATTCAGATTAAATTTTTATTATCATTATCAACACAATAAAAAGCGTTAATTATGAAGACTGAATTTATGGAAAGTTATATGAAATAAAATCATTATGTGGAATTGTGGAATCATACAATACAAGACAAAATATTTTACATTTTTTTTTTTAAATACTAAAAATGGATTACGTACTTTCGATTATATTTGTGAGTTTCTACCTGAGCTGTATTCAATGAAAAATTCCCACGAAGTGTTTGTCAAATATTACTGGCCGATTATGCATATTCAAGATAGCTGCTATGAGTCAGACTTACAATTTACTCTGTCATGTGTTGGTTTATGCTACACTTTCTAGAAGATAATAATAAATCGGCTCTTAAGTGTTTGAATTTAAATATCAATGTGGGTCCATTGAAAGCAGCGATGGGCAGCAAAAATAAGGGAAAGGGTAAAAACAACATTCTTATTTTTTGTCATTTTACTTTCGATCACCGCGATGCAGCGCGTTTTTATTGTAATATCTACTGTATCGTGGGTTTAGTCTTATAACGGATTCAGATTTTTTTTTAAATGCTTTGATATGTATGAATAAGTATCAATGGGTCTGTTCAGTAGATAATTCCCATTAGCGATAACTGACTTACGATTTGCAAAACTTCATTGGTGCCTTAAGTACTTTTTCTTAAATCATAAATTTATCGTATTACTTATTCTTATTATAAACAGTCGGTATATTTTGATATAAATACTCTCAGCAGAGGTAAACTGACTCGCAATCGGTAATTGCTCTCATCCAATCATACTTTTTGTTTGATTGGTTTCAGCAATCTTAATTAGCAGTGGACAAAGGAAATAATGGGCAATCTAAAAACCCAAATCCCAACTGTTAATATTATTCCACAATGGAAAGAGCTTGTTGTCCGTAAAGCTATTTCTGATAAAAATTTAACACTTATTTAAAAATAAAACCGCTCAGTTTTGATTGATGTTAGTTGCCTAGTGCAGAGGCGGCCATTCACAGCTCACACGAAGTCAATTGTGTTTTTATGCAAACGCGAGCCGAACTTATGGTTGTGTGAATCGTGTGGAGAGAGCTCTCTTGTTCACCAACACAAGCGCACTTTTCTGTCCTCTCCATTTGATCGACTCTGGTGTAGTGGCTTTGCTCAAAATGATAGGAAACGAGACCGTCAGTCGGATCTGCCCGACGTCGATAAAGCCATTACTTAGGGGAAGAAATGTTTTATAGCCTTCCTGTGTTCCTGAGGGGACTTGCTATTTTGGTTAATTATTATCCGATCTTTATAAAAACTTGAGGGATTTTTGATATTGCGAATATAAATGTACGTTTAAAATTTGAGATCGATATCCTGATTTGACATTTATTATAGTGGGAGCGGGAGTAAGCGTGTGCAAAAAAATTGTAAACAAACAGAGATCTGCACGAGTGCTCCTCAACTGCAATTGTTCCGCATTGTTGGCTATGAGTGCCAATAATACCCACTGTCACTCGTGCGACTAAATTTGTTTACTTGCACAAGCAGAGAGTGGATGTGGATGGAATCACCGCAAAAACGCTCTTTGCATATTACCCTCTCTCTCTCTCTCTCTCTCTCTCTCTTGAGATAACAACAACAACTTAACGGCGTTTGCCGTGGGTTTTTCGAAGAAGAGAGCCAGCGCAGTAGTGTGTATTTTACTTGACTGAACATTTTCGAGTGTCGTTTACACTGCATACGTTTTTAAAGCGAGTCAAAAAATCAAACACTCTTGCAGATTTCTGGAGTCTACATTTCAAATTTCGGGTGTTTTAGCTCTTCAAGTTTCTGAGATTTAGCTGTGAATATAAAGGTGTGAAAAACTGTTAAGCCTATTGTAATCAAATATTGAGCGACTTAACTCAAATCATTGAGATGGGAAACAAATGTGCAAATTTTGTTTTGGTTTTGACATCAAAACTAGAAAAATTTAGTCTTTGCGACAGATTCTTTTGGGTAAGTCTTTTCATTGCATTTTGTATTTGCAAAGTCAAACGTTTTTACCATTTGCCGGAGCAGCAGGTGGGTGTATGGAGTGGGAGGATGCGCAGGTTGGGAGGGGCTAACAATGACTCAACAGTGACTTATTAGTGACGAAACAGTGACTCATCAGTGACTAAACAGTGACTTGACAGTGTCTTAACAGTGAATAATCGGTGACTTGACAAGGACTTGACAGTAACTTGACAGTGACTTGACAGTGACTTGATAGTGACTTGACAGTGACTAAACAATGACAGTAAGTTAACAGTTAAATTTAAATCAAACTGCTTACTGCCGCTGAAGTGCTTTGATTGAAATACAGACTGGGACTTCATTTCACTAAGAAATTAGTTAGCCCTCAATTACACTCTCTGAGTTCAATTGGGACAATGAATGCCTCGCTCTAACCCTCGTGATTTTCTACACTGGGAAAACAGGATAGTTTTTAATGATCCTCAGGATCAAAGCTTTTGTATCTGGCTGGCTTGAGTTCGGTGGAGAGTTACAATTCAATGTAATCAACACAAATCAACAGAGATTAATTACAACAATTTGGAATAGCAATTGGTATGTCCGTACAACGATCGCTGTTTCAAAGATAACCACATCTTATCATCAGCGGACTCTGTATTGCATATTCACATTCAAACAGCCACACAGTTGTCCATTATATAACAATCTATAGCCGACTAACGCATTGGGGACTCCAATGTGCTAAGCGTCGAGGACGTCTCAATTATTCTTGTAATTAATTTCTTTGCTTATAGCTCTGCAAAGTGGCTGGACAATCTGCCCAATGATCCTCCATAGCAGAGTCACGGCGTTTTTGTAAATACACAGGGTATTTGTTTTGCTTTTTTTGATAGGCGTCCGTCTATTTTGTATCCATTTATACTGGGTATTTCTTATCTTTTCGGTATTCATTTGGGATCCATTGGATATTTGGAATATCCATTCTACGAACCCTGCAGGAAAGTGTCTAGTTTACAACCAGATAATGTAGCAGTTTGCTAAAAACTTAACAACTGGTTACTATTTCTATCAATTGTCATAGGCAGGTAAAAATTGTCCCCGGCAGCCATTTGCAACCAGTTTAATGCCAGCGGCATAGGTGGTAGCCATTTTCAACCAGTTAAATACCAGTTGACATTTGTGTGTTCCTTATGAACAGTCTGTTTATGTCTCTGTCGGTCAACTCATCATCAGAATTCGTATGCAACTAGTTAAATTTCAATTGAGTACAACTAGTTCCAATTAGTATATCAAACGAACATTTCGTCGGAAGCTAATATTTGTTGACCCAACTCACCCGAATCTAGCTATTTTGCTACCAGTTAACTTCTACTTGCATTCCAACTAGGTGTAGGACAGTTATTTTTACTAGTTGACAATTTCTCTGCAGGGGAAGATCTTAACATTGACGCTTAACAGCACTCAAAGTCGAGAGACAGCACAAATTTACTCTCTGACTTACTCTCTTACACTCACCGAGCAAGAGTTTCGACTATCATTCGGCTCGTATACGTGTGAATTGCCGAATGTGTTCCGGCCCCAGGGGCTGGAGAACTCTGGTCTAATTTTATAATTTTCTTTCATTTCTTTTTGCCACGTCTTACTTGGTGTCTGGTTCATTAGCCCTCAGCTATGAGTCTTGGGCTTGCTTGACAAGTTATCATAAAATCTTCTGGTTTGCACCGAGGCGTGCCATAAATATTTTTTATCACCGTCTGGGCGAAGACACTAGAACTTACAAAGATGAGTAACAGACAGACTAGTGAATGTCAAGGGGAAATTTTAATGCGGACCTTTGATTTTACATGTGTGTGAGAAGTCTGCGGAACAAACTTGGCACACAAGCAGCACATACATGTTAAATCGTAGGTCCACATCGCAAGTTTTTCTTTTAAATGGCCGTTACTCATCTTTGTGAGTTCTAAAGTCTTTGGACCGGGTTTATCCACCAATGTTCTCTATAACTTCAGGAAAAATTTTCTCAACAATTATTCGAAATATTCCCTTCTCAATAATAGTTTAAGTATCCTGATATACTTATACTAGTATCATTAGTTTATCGGTTATTTTTCTAAAAAATAGAAAAACCTTTGATAGCACAGACCTCCCTGCACTTATTCAGGCCTGTTCCCGTTTCCGATCAAATCGAAATTGTTAAATGTACTCGCTTCCAAAAACCGACTGTGTTCTTCGGCTTTTAACTTTAAAACCCCATTTACCTTTACTCGACCCTCTTAAAGACAAAAGCATTTGCCCGAATTCTTTAATAATCTCTTAGATATCATACCTTTTACCGATCAATCGAATTCGAAAATGGGAACAGGCCTGATTATTTCCGCTCATTCTCAAACTAAAAATTTCACATATTCACCCCATACGCAATTTGGGTTGCAATATAGAATGTTTACAAACAAACGATTTGTCATATCAAGATCCCTTTATGTCTGAATTAAGGCCTCTTCCGCTCCCCAATCCAAATAACCACCAACGCGTTTAAAAACGCCTCAAAAACACTTTGAAAAAAACGCCTGCAAAACGCGTCCACTTCACAAACATGTTGGAGTAGTGACAACATTTTTTATGGCTCAACAAACTTGTCTCTCTGCTCGTTTACAGCTACCCACACACACATAAATAAATAACATAAAATATGCAACATTTTTATGATCAAAATAGGTACGAAAACTTAACAACAAAATGACACATGTTGTTGATACACAAATGCAGAAAAGGCAAACGATTATGTCAGAGTGAGAGGGAGAGCGGCGGTCAAACTTGTCTACATACCAATTACATGACTGCATCGATCTCAGGGGAGACACCCGGCCACCAAGAAGATGCACGCCCACATCCGCCACGACGGGTCCATACACTAAATTTGGCATATCAATGAGATTTGCCACTTTTGGTCTGCTATTTTTGGACTGCTTTTGCTTCTGCTCGCTTCTGTGTGTGGGTGGGTGTGTTGTTGGCTTGCAAGAGTTTTGCGCCATAATTCGTATTTGGTATTTTTATGGCAACCAGACGCGGCAGCAAGGTTTATGCTTTGTTTACAACAACAAAAACCAAAAAGAAGAGGAGGCCACTCGATGAGCGCATTGCTGTTGAAACATTTCCGGAACGGGACAAGGAAGTGCAGTAAAGCGATCGAGGGGGGAAGAAATGGAATTTTTTCTAAATGATAACTTGGGGATTGGAATTGGCAATAATACATAAAAGTAGACAATTATTTTGTTTAAAAAAATCAAGAATTTTTCCATTCATTTTGAGCAACACGTCCAAATGATAAAATTTCGTTAGAAAAATCATTTTTATGTGACAACAACTTAAATTTGTTTCAATCAAGTAACTAGCAGGTTATCTGTATAGCTATTTTAAGAGACAATCAATTATGGAAATTTAGTTGCAAAAGTCCAGTCTATTTTTTATTTATTTCTATTTTCTAAATGTGAAATTTAATTACCCTCCATTAAGTTTTGACATTGATTCAACTCAGACTTTTGACGTCACCCGATTCTCTAGGCCATTTCTACTCTTCTTCCTCTTCCACAGCTGATAAGCCCGATTTCAAGTTGAAACTAAACTATATATGAAATTTAGTTGTGTTTCAGTTCCCCTAACATACGTACCTAATTCCAATTATTGTCAACAACCGCATTAACTGCCGTGCAGATATATAAACAAAATGCGAAATTTTGCTACATTTTTGTGAATGATTTCATTTTTGCATTTTCACAACAACAACAAAATACGCTTTTATTAAACAAAAATATATAGAAACAAAAACAAATTTTCGAAATCGAGTAACTGCGTCGTGGAATATTATTTGCTTAATGCCATTTTATATCAGACGGCTGCCTTATTATTTATCATCTTGTTTCTGCGGCGTACATTACGTATACGCAATATTTGAAATTTTAATATAGTATAAAATAATGCAATTTTCAATGTGGTTGTTGATGTTGATTTTAATGTCTTGGACTGCTTTTGGTCATGACGTGAACACTCTAATGGAGCAGGCTGCTGGCACCAAAATTTTGTAAGTTTCAATTGAACTTCTCGCCCGGCACCTTACATGACTTGTTTTGGAGATTTCAAAACATGTGTCGCCTTACGGAACGTGCCTGGCATACAATTGCATTTTATTTGTGAACAGATGTATGTTTTGTGACTTATATGGCCGGTAGTGTGCGAGTGTGTGTCCTTCAGTTGGTTCATTGCTTTGTCCACATCAATAATAGTTAAGACAGGTAGTAGTTGAGTGTTATTTTCTGTTTGGGTTCCTGCATTGACTTTTATAGCATCAACTAAATAGTTTCTAAGGGCCGTTTTCTCATGTTGCTGTTTTTGCAAATCTAGGTGGATTTGCTGTATTTGCTTTGCTCATGTTCATGGTTAGCCATCTAGATGGTTTTTGTTGCCATCTACTTCATCCTCATGTATTTCAAAACCATGTACATGCTTAACCAAATTATGTATTTTTATGTGTGCACGCATATGGTCACACTGAAAAATATTTAAAATCAAAAAACAACTGCTGCTAAAAACAGTTAAGTCTGTATTGATAAAAAGTAAACCCAAAATGAAAAATATTGGATGTGGCTTTTGTATGCAAGACACCTGCAGACATAGCCAAAGAGACAGATCCGCATTTTAATTCCCCTAGTTCATTGCTTAAGCTAAGTTCACACAGGCAGATAATTTAGCCAAATTTTGATTAAAATAGAGATGATTGAAGATTTTACAGGATTTAAAACAAAAGCTATAGTTTCATACGCAAATAATTTGATCAAATATGCCCGGAAAGTTCCACAATTTGGCCTTTATGGCCAAATTTTCATCAAAATTTGTCCAAATTATTTGCCTGGGTGAACTTAGCTTTAGACCTATTGCTTAATCTCCCATCATAGTAACAAGTCGTTCAAAAAAAAATCCTTCTCCTCCTCTGTAAAATGCATGCTTTACTTTTTAAAATTGGCGCGCAATAAATAAAACAAAAATTCGCCAGATGGCAAGGCGCTGCCAACTCACTTTTAGTGCCTTTCCAGCCCTCCCGGTGTGACCGTGGCGCAAATGCCCAAATTCATAATCCATCTACATGAGACAACCGATTGCACAAAATCCACCTAGTTGCGAAATCTAGGTGGATTTCGATTTGAGCAAAAACAGGAACATGAGAAAACGGCCCTAAATTGTTTTGTTCTGTTCGGCAGGCTGATCGCACAGAGTTATTTGCGAGCTCAGTGTTTTACGAAAGCGTGAGGTATGCGCTTTGTTTAACATTTTTCTCAAACAACCAGCCCAAAAATAAACAATTTTTACAAAAACGTTTGCAGATTTCAATATAAAATCTAAAACCTTCAAGTTTTTGCCAGCTCGAGGTCACTGTAACTTTAGACAGGAACACACAGAGCCACAAAGCTACTTCAAAGGCTCTAAAATGTGTATCATATGTACCTACAAAAACAATGCTTGAACTAAATAAAATATATGTATATTTAGTTGAATATAACCGCCTTTATTAGTATAAAACCAATATCAGAATCAATTTGAAGTCAATCGAGAGAGTCAAATATTACATTGTGAAACATTTCTCAACAATAAATTTTTGATACCAATGAGATCAACAAATTTTGAAAGGTAATAAAAGCCCTGGGTGGATTTGGTCTGATTGGCTAATATTTTTTTTAATTGACTGCTAAAGTGTTGCAATTGTATAACAATACAGAATAACATTATAGTATTTTAAAGAGAGTAGGGATCATATCTGTTACCTGAACCGCTCTCACTTTTACTAGATTTGAGCACTTGCATTGTCATAATAAGGCTCAGTTCTTCTATACCAATTAAACTTACTTGCATTCACTGTGTTGTTCTTTGCAATCTGGTTATCTACTCCGACACGTGGATATTCCAACATAAAGCTTTTCACATTTGTTTGATAAAATGGGGCTTTTGTTCAAGTCTACATCTTATAAACCATTTTGAAATTTACTACCATAAGTACCTTTCTAAATTCGGTTGGTCTTGTTGGTATTAAAATTTTGTGGTGCATTGTATTATTTGACTTTTCCAACCTAGGAAACAATATTATTATAAGTTTTTTTGCTTCTAAGTACTCACTTTCAACACTAATGGAAACTCCTGTCCAAATTTCAGCCTTCTATCTCTTACCGTTCGGGCTGTGCGTAGATTGCCAATCAGTGAATCAGTAGAAAGATTTTAAATTTTTGAATTTTGAATTTTGAATACAAATTTAAATTTAGTTTCAATTTTTTCTTGATTTAAAACCCAATAAATAATACTAAACTACCGTTTTAACTTAACAAAGTAATAATTAAAATAATTAACTAATATTTATATAAAAAAAAAAATAAATTTTTGCACATTTAATAACAAATTTTCCCATTATTCTATGTCCATTTACAGAGAGGTTCTAAATGCATGGCGTGCCAAGGCTCGCTGCAATGTGGTGCCCGACGAGCGTACACAAGAGCTCTTCCACGAGCTAAGCTTTCATCCCAGTCAAAAGCAGAGTAAGTAGTAGTATCCTGACCATTCTGGCATGTACTTATTCAACCAATTTCCTTTCACAGTTAGCGAAATGCTGCAAACAGCCAAGAAAGTGGCCCGCAGAGGCAGTGGACAGACAAATGGTTTGACATTTGGACAATTTTGTGTATTGGCTGCGGATTTGAAACGTTTTCGGTGAGTTTTTCTTTTCGATTCTTATGTTTAACTTTAGCTAATTTCAATTGTTGATCCTTTTACAGCGCTTCAACGATTTCGAATACCTCTTCAAACTACTGTGAATACAACAACAAGTACCAACCGCTTTCAAGCTCTCTACTGCAACAACCAGATCCAGAGGTTGCAGCACAATTACCTGCCCATCACAACAACAAAAAGTCGGACAACTATGGCACCGAGCTACGTAGTACAAAATCATTTAGCAGCGTCGATGACACCAAGAAGAAAAAGAATGCCAACAATGAGCCGGTGGAAGTATTTTTGGGTGGCTCCTGCAATCCAACCACCTGGCGAGCAGATGTGGCCATACCAGCCCTCAAGGAACTAGGCATTTCATTCTATAATCCTGTAAGTGAATGACCCCAACAAGGCCAAGGCCCATTGATTTACGTTTATGCCAACTTTCAGCAAGTATCCGATTGGACACCCGATCTCATTGAACTCGAGCATCGCGCTAAGGAAAAGGCCCGTGTATTATTCTTTGTAATGGATTCGGAAACACGCGCATCTGCTGGTGCCATCGAGGCGGCACATATAGCGGGTCAAAACTGCAAGCAGCTGGTGTTGGTTTTGCATCCGTATAAACCAAATCAGAAGATACTTAATGAGCCTATTTCGCAGCAGTAAGTGGTGACAGTGGAGGGAAACCCTATAAACAGATTAAACTCAACTTTGTTTTTCCCCCCCACAGAGAATACCTCGATCTATATCGTAATCAATTGATACTTAAGGAGCTGGTCTCCCGTCGCGGTTTACCGGTGTTGGATAATATACCCTCTGGATTGCAGCGCACCAAGGAAATTTTATCTGGCATTAGAGATCCACCGTCCAGGATAGCTTCTATATTAGAGTGAGTAACCAAGTGGACGGGGAGTGAGAAACAAATTAAACTAACTGTGCTTTTCTTCTTTAATTGCAGTACCGTACGCGGTGCCTTCGATCGCGTAAATGCCCAAAGCGATCTACTCACTGTCGAACAGTGTAAACGTGCTCTCTTATTTTTGGGCTATGCTCAGAGTTTAGTAAATTTAGATAATCTTACGAAAATTATAATTAATCAACGCGAATCATTGAAACTGCTACACAAAAACAGTACAAAACCAGATGAGAAGGTAGCAGGAGAAGATCATCTACCGTGTTCCAGCCAAATACCCATATTGCCCAATCAGGAGCTCATTGATTTTGATCTATTTTGTGTGATTTCGGCATATCTGTCTGTGTTACAGCAGGAGATACACGAGAATGGATGCATATCGCCCATAAAGGGTACGAATGTGCCACCACCGCAGGTGTATTTTACCAATGGTGAGTGAAATTTGCAATTTACGGTTTTTTATTTACACACGGTTTACTATTTACAATGTGTTTATATGGGTTTTCTTTCTGTCTGTCTGTCTGTCAGTCTGGTATCTACCAAGGTATACTAAACAAGGTAGGCTCACTCGATCTCTCACAACTCCTTATATTTGTGTCAAAGAGAGTGAGAGCGAGAGAGTATTATATTTCAATACAAAGACTACTAACTCTCTAGTACGGCTGGGGTCAGTTGGTCTATATTCGTCAACCCAGCGTTGCTCTTTGTACGTTGGTGAGTCGTGACGCCTGTCAAAATTACTTGTGAGGAGAAGATCTTCAAAATCAGTCCAGCCGTTCTATGTTTTATATGAATAGATTTAATATAAAATTAATAATTTTAATTAAAATCAAGGCTGCAAACCTCTAAAATTTTGCAGAAGGTTCGGTCCGGGGGTTCGAACCCGTTGAAAAACTTAAGGTTCGGTTCGCGGACCGGTTCTTGGAACCCCTGAACCAAGGTTTTGGTTCGAGCCTCGGTTTGCTTGAACATAAAAGAATACTTTCGGTTCATAAATACCTATTTGTTTAAATAATATTCTATATTTCAATAATGTTACTTTAGTTGTCAAATTTAATAGCTGAAATTTACAACTTTTAAGAACTGCTAAGTTTAAGGTAATAAGCATTATATCTTCTATGAGCTGCATTATATCTTCCCAGCTTCACAAGCTCTTAGATCAGAAAGATCAAACTTAAAGGCTCGTTCAACTGATACCTGAGTTGCCGGAACAGCAAGTATAGTAAAGGCAATTTTTTTAAATCCTCGTTTTTTTGACCTTTCAAGAATTTTGAAACATTTGTCGATGTATGTTGTCTTGGACAATTGTCGAAGGAATCTATAACATAATTTACAGATTTTATATTTAATACTTGTTCATTGCTTTCTATGGCTTTCATAAACTTCTCCTATTTCTTTGTGGAGCTTCAGAAGAAGTTAACTAGGTTGAAAATCTAAGAGCATTGCAGCCAATATTGGCACTGAGCTTATAATAAAAGAACGTTAATCGAACTTTATAGTAATAAACAAACGATTTCAGAACAATTGCTCGAAATGAAAAGCCAGCGGAATTAAAATCACTTGGTTGTAATTGAGAATTAGCAGTTTTCAATTCAATAGATTTTAGGTTGAGCTTCTTTAAAGAACTCTGAGTACATGAATCTTTAATTGTTAGTAAACGTTCGCACATTTTATGTGTTTAAAGGATTTCATATATTATGTCCTCCAGGAAATCTATTGAGGTAACTTGGTCATAGTCCACATCAAGAAATGCTTTTGATGTACATAGTTGCATTCCTGTTCTGCTCTGTTGTTGTCATTCAAAAGTTCTCTGCTCGATCCAAATTCGCTTCATTATCGACGTTGATAGTATAAACCAGACCTAGAGAAATGTCGCAGGATTGGAGAACTCATTGAATGAGAGCAGTTAGATTACAATCATTTTATATATTTCACTGTAAATGTCGTTGGACGAAATACATAAGTGTTGAACCGAACCTAATTTTTTTAAAAAGCGGTCCGGTTCGGGTTCAGGTTCGAGAAGTCAATAATATTAGGGGTTCGGTTCATGGTCCGGTTTGTCGGACTCAAAAAACCCGAACCGAACCGGTTCTAGGGGATTCGGTTCAGGACCGGTTTGCAGCCTTGATTAAAATGTATAATAAAGAGTACGTAATGTGAAATCTTTATCCCTCTAGTACGGCTGGGGTCAGTCGGTCTATATTCGTCGTGACGCCTGTCAAAATTGTAGGAGAGAGAGAGGCGTACGCTCTAATTTTTTTCTATGAGAGAGCGTGTGCAAAGAATAGGAAAGGATTTGAAAAAAGGTATAACAATCCTCGAACACCCTATCAGCAAAATATTTCACAACATGCCAGTGGAATCCATTGCAATGCGCACTAATTATTATAATGTATTATGAATTTCATGCGCATGAAATGCAAGATGACGTGGACTTAGATTTGCCGGACATTACTTTTGAGGAGAAGATCTTTAAAATCCGTCTAGCCGTTCTGTGTTTTATATTAATAGATTTAATAAAAATTTATAATGAAGAGTACGTAATGTGAAATATTTATATTGTACAATGCCGTCAAGAGAGAAGCATCTCTCTTGGGTTGAAAGAGCGTCGTTTATATCACTCCTTACATGGCATTGGGTCGAACGAGCGTCGCTTATTTTGCTTCTCTGCATGGCATTGGGTCGAACGAGTGTCGATAAAGTCGCACCATGCATGTCATTGAGGCGAACGAGCGTCGTTTACGTAGCTTCTCTGCATGGCATTGCGTCGACCTAGCGTCCCTGGAGAGTCGTTAACGTATTGAGCGGACATCCCCTTGCAAAATACGTCAGTCGAGCCCATTGTGAGGGAAATAAGCGTGCGTCAACGACAGTCACAATATCGTCGACGGAACGTTGATATAGCGTCGGTCGGTTGTACTAGAGGGAAGCTACTAAGTAAAACACAAAAAATTCGTCCGCGGAGATGCTTCGTTTACAACAGTTGCTTACTGACTGAAATTTAACAAGTTGTCAAGAGAGCGAGAGATTGTGTAGGCCTACCTTGTTTAGTATACCTTGGTATCTACTAAGTTTTACTCTCGTTCTCGTCATCGTCCACTCTCTATACAGTGTGAAGATCTTTCAATTTCTTTCAAATACCCAAAATATACAATTTCTTACTTTTTCCCCAGCTCCCGATGTGGACATCTATTACTCGGCCAGCAAGAATATATCGCGCACCTCCAGCAATGCCAGTGTCCCCTCAAATAGCAGCAGCGGCATTGGCCATGATTTGGAACGACAAAATCTCTTCGAGCAGCTGAGTCGCAGTCGGGATAGCGGCACCTCTTCGCCCCAGCCCACCGCCAGCTCAACGAGTCTAGGTAAAAATGCCAAGCCACAGATCTTGCTGAACGTTGAATCCATTGAAACAACCGAAATTATCACCACCAAAACGATAGAAACCAAACCCCTGTCAGCAGCCGCAGCAGCAGCAGCAACTGTTCCCTCTACCGAGGAAGAAGAAAGCGATTCCAATGATTCGGTCTTCTCTAGCAGCAGTTCCATAGCCAGTGCCGGTGATGCCCTCTGCTGTGGTGGTGGTGCTGGTTTCGATTTACGTGATGTCTATTTGGGCGGCAGCTGTGTTTTGCGTACCAACTGGCGTCAGCAGGTGGCTGCTCCGTATTTGCAAGCACAGGGTGTCACTTTCCATGTACCTGCTCTACACGAGAGCATACAGCAGCAACAGCATTTGCAGGGTCAAGTGGAGCAGCTACCAAATACTCATCAGGAGCAGCAGCAACAGCAGCGTTCGTTTACTCGCACTCGCAGAAAGTGTCGCGGCAATCAAGTTCAGCTGGAGGAACAGGAAGAGCTTACCGTGGCCGAAGAGTCGCTGAGTTGGTCTCTGCCTCCGGTGGCTGTACGCCAGAATTTGTACAATCCCTCTTTGCTAGACTCGAGTCGAGTCCTGCTCTTTGTCATCACCAATGAGACGCGATCGCTGGCTCCCATGACTTTGGCCGCCCACTGCATCGGTCTGATGTACAATGTGGTTTTGGCTGTGCAAATGTTACCCGAGAATTGTGTTTTGGGTGGCGAAAAGGTGAGTTTACCTTTAAGCCCGTCTATTTTTGAATATATCACTTAAATGTCATTTCCTTTTCTTTAGTTAACCGTGGCCGCCATTAAGGACTATAATCGTGGACGCTCGTACCTCATCGATTTGGCCAAACGGCAGGGTGTGCCCGTCTTCAATGACATTCAAGCGGCCCTCGAGTGCACCGTGTCCAAGGTGCAGGCCTATAATAACCGCGATCGTTGCTAATTCGTACCTGTTTGTGTTTTCCATCTTCTTTTTGACGTGACAACTTAACATTTAGAGCAATTTGTGTTTGTCTTACTTAACTCTTCTTATACATTAGCTAATTATATTGTATGTATCCTCCTCTCTCCCCGCCTCCCCCTTTTGTCTTAATATATACGTAATATTTACTTACTACCTTACCCCATATACTGTAGTTCATTTTGTGTAAAACGTTTTGTAAATCACACACACACACACAAATGTCGTCGCCCAGAAAGCGCATTTCAAACCGAACATTATAAAAACAAATGCCTTAAGCCCTAACGCTAATCTATATTATTTATTTAACATACCATCCCAAATGGGATTATTAATTGTAAATATTCTTCATAAAACATGTCAAATTTTAGTTACTTAATAACTTACAAATGCGAAATGCATTATATTTTATATATTTAGTGAGCATTAAAAACCATATATTTAAATTACAACAATTTCATACCTAAATGCATAAAAATATATCTATATATATATATACTTAGTACAACTAGTGACCCACTGTACCACCAGTTTTGCTGGCAAAAAATATCTCAATAAAACAAGTTTTTTCTAACAAAGGTTTATCTGGAGTTTTTGAGGCTTAATTAAAATAATCGTTGTGTGAGTAAAATGATTACAATTACGAAAGTGTTATTCATTCATATTATCACAACATCAAAACGAAAAAGTTTTTCGTTTTGAAAAGTAATGCTTGTTAGTCGCTGGAATGAAAAGTAATTGCCAAATTACTCACTCTTACAGTTGCTACCATAAAAAGTTAACTGATACCATCTTAAACGATTACTTTTAGGGTTAGATAAACATAATAAATTAAAAAATCAAAAAATTTTAGATCATGTTTTAACCTCTGCGAAAAGCGTTCAAAGTTTCCACAAATTTTACGTATACGAAATTTCGTTCACGGAATCGAAATTTCGTCGACGAACTCTCCGTATCATTTTAAAAGTAGTCAAATTTGAACAACAAACACATATGGAGCAGGAATCGAATGTATCAACAACTAAGACCTAATTTTGACGATGCAAGCCCATTTCTAATGAAGAGATGCGTTTTATCCACGCTCTTATATGGGACTAAATTTTTAAGACTGTCCATTCCAGAAAGTGCGATTAGTGTGGCTTGCAGGTTGGAGTCAGCATTGTCCACGAGCAGGGTTCCAACAAGGGCCATGTCCGCATGAACGCACGGGCCTTCTAGTCAGATACTACCGACATAATAGTGGAAACCACTTTGAGTGAACATTTGGACTACCGTGGGCAATTCGCTGAACTCAAGAGACCGCTCCGAATTAAATTAAATTAAATTGATAAAACAGATAGAGCCCGAAACGAAGAAGGAATTGAAGACTATACCGGAAGATGACTTTGCAGCATGTTTTTAAAATTGTAAAAAAGTTGGCACAAGTGTAATGCAGTCGAGGGATACTACTTTCAGGGGAATGAAATCAATTTACAATAATAAATAAAGATTTTTTGATTTTTATACAAATTCTCTGTATTTTTTGCCCATAGTAGTATAGTATTCGTTCGCATTATTTTTAGATCCTGAAAGAATGGGAATCAAAAAAGTCAATTTATAAGCATCACAGTAAAAATAGACTATTCGCAGGAACGGCTGCAACCGTGATGCGCAGCACCTTCAGTTCGTGTGGGACCTTACTTCAAAGATATCCTGATAGCCTCTTGGTGTAAATCTTACTTTCATCTAGAAGTGAACAGCGCAGAATAGTAGAAATTTCGCAGTAATATACTATTTCGAATAAATATATATTTAGTAAATATTATTTTCATATTCAGCGCGTTCCCGTTTCCGGACCGGCGGAATTGGTAACAGTTGAGATTTCTAAGAAAGGAGGGAAGAATCGCTCGAATCTTTTTGCCATCAAGAGGATGGAATTAAGATAAATTCAATTTTCCAAACCCGAAAAACACAGTCGGTTTTTGAAAGCGAGTACACTTAACAATTCCGATTCATGATTTGATCGAAATAAAACGGGAACAGGCCTGATTGTCTTGGCTATATTAAAAACGAGAAAGGCAAAGCTAACTTCGTCTGTACCGAAGTTTTCATACACTTGAAATAGCTTGTCTCAACGGTTAGCGACTTTGACCAAACTTCGCAGATCAGCTTAAAAACATTACATATTACCCATGACCGTGTTTGAGAGCAGTAATATTGAGAACAAAACAGTTTTCTTACTAAAAACCATTTTCCGAACGAACATTTGTATGGCAGCTACAAGAAGTAGTCATCCGATCCGGTCGGTTCCGACATATTAGCAGCGTGCAGTAAAAAGAAGACTCTGTGCAAAGTTTCAGATCGATAGCTCCAAAACTGAGGGACTAGTTCGCGTAGAAACAGACAGACGGACAGACGGACGGACGGACAGACGGACAGACGGACGGACAAAGCTTAATCGACTCAGCTCGTCATGCTGATCAAGAATATATATACTTTATGTGGTCGGAGATGATTCCTTCTATGCGTTGCAAACTTCTGGGCAAATGTATAATAAATTTTAATTATCATGGTACATTGTTATTACAAAAACAAAGGAGTGCCAACTAACTAAAAAAAAAAAACATGGGGAAAAGCAAAAGGGGGTTTGAGTTAAAAAATTTGGGTTCAAGTTGCAGACCCTAAAACTGATTATTTCTCAAAAATTTTTGTTATGCATTTTTTAGACGAAAACGCATCGTTTAAGTGGGTATCAGTATGGCCTTACATTTTTACATACATAAAATGTCCGACCTAATGTACATAAAGTAAATTTTTCTTATTTCTGTGATCAATTTAGAAATTACTGGGGAAATTTAATTGGTATTCTAGCCTTAAACTGATTTATAAAGATTTTTTTGACACGATGCTGAGTTATAATCATGGCATCGTACGAGTAAATTCACTAGCTTACTATGTTTGGTTAAAAAATAATTATTTTAGGGATAAATTGATTATTTTCGTCTATAGCGAAGAAGTTTCAATTCTTGTTAAGTTGCGCATAGCGATAGCCCCGCATATAGGCACTCACACATAGTACAAACCAAAGTATATTTCAGTGGTCCCCAAACATAGAACACTCGCACCACTGAGTGCCAGATAGAGACAGCCACATTTTCCTCTATTCTTGAGGAGCCCTGGTATATTCCAACAGCAACTTTGTATGATCTCTGTCTCTTCAGCAATACG
>JAEIFU010004028.1:0-20782 GCA_018904235.1 Lordiphosa stackelbergi | reverse complement strand
GAACATCTGAGTAAAAAGTCACATGTCCTAATGAAAAGTAGAAGAACTTACTATAAAGGCCATCATCGTTGTTTGTTGCTTAAAATTTCATTAAGAGGTTCCGATGGAAGGTGTTTGTAACATTTTCCTTGTAGTATGAAGTGAGCTTATCGAGGGGATCGTACTACTCTAAATCCAATAAGCTGTTGCTATTCAGGAAACATTACAACCAATTCAAAAAAAGTAATTATCGCACATTTTTAACTAAAGGGGAACAGCTGAAAACTTGACATTATCTATCTTTGTACTTTGCTGTCAAATATCAAATATATATTCTTTATGCAATGTTTTAAATTATATATTTGTTAAGTTGTTCGGAGAGTTTAAGCTGTCTTGATCTTCCTGCATAAATGCAAAAGTTTTTTTTAAATGTGATTTTTTTGTTGATTGAGGTTCGTTAACTACTCTTATGCTACTTTGATAGGTGTCTGTTTAGAGATGGAAATTTTTCGATTTTGGAATTTTTACTTATTTGATGATAAGCAAAAATAGATTATTTCACTTTTTTCTCACTTAATTTAACATAATTGTCACTTTCCTTTTAAGTCTGTGTGAGGGTCTAGGCCCGACTGACAGACAGGTTGACGTATAATCAATCCACAGCCAAAACTGCCTATCCTGAAGTTTTAAGATTTGGCATAGACCTCCGTTTAGTTATGCAGGCGTGCACTAAGAAAGAAAATTTTTAAAATTTGTCCGCGAAGTGGGTGAAAACTTCAAAAAAATGGTGTATGGGGCAATTAAATCAGCTATTGCGTTGTTCTAAGCTGTTTTGAGAGAGGGAACTGCACACACTCCCATCCGCAAAAGCAATTTTTTTTTGTATGCTTTCAAACATGGTGTAATACAATAGATAGTGAAGCCGTCAGCATCTGCTGAGGGCCAGTTGATGTATGTTTGTCAAAAAGAAAGGGATAGCAGATGGCTTGCTTTGTTTTGTGTTTGTTAATTTTTGTATGTTGTATTTAGGGAGTTAATAAATGACAACGATTTTTAGGAAGACTAACTAAAATTTTGAAAATAATGTCAACCATATGGCATAATTTAAAATGTAACACAATTTTTCGTCCTTGCTTAGCTCAACGCTTTGCTCCATAAGCCCGATGACAGCATCCAAAGTTCCAACCTCTATAGTTATTTTCCGCATCCACCTTTGGTAAAGGGAAACCCTTTGCATTGTATGCTCGAGGAGCAGCAGCATGCAGACATAAGCCGTATGAAATATCAGCCAAACTCCATAAAACCGTTTTTCCTACATTTTTTAAATTTCTTAGCTGGTTCTTTGTAAAAATCGTCGAAAGAGTTTCCCTTAGGACCTTCAACTCCTCCAATTCTTTCTTAAGCTTCCTATTTTCCCATATTAGTTGATTTGTCGTTAAAAAGACGTCTATAGAATTAGTCGTCTTCCAGTCAATCGCAGCAAAATAATTTTCGCTAACTCTAGAACTTTCCGATGAACTTAAATAGTGCCTTTGATTTTTTAAAAATGCATTGATATGTACTTTATCGCAAATAGATCATAAACTCACATATTTATGCCTAGTGTGGCCTCCATAAGTCCTAGAGTGCCAAAAATTCCACTTTTTCGTTTTTCCGCCATATCTTGGAAACAAGAGCTGATGGAGCTAAACCGAAACCAGTTTTGGGATCAGTAGGCATAAACTTATAATATTTTTAAGTCAATAGGGCTGCACCTCACAAGTTGGTCATTTTGTTGGCCTGTGGTATAATTCAACTCAAATTTGCTTTCTCCCCACAGCATCCCGCCCTAGCCACCCGCTCCATCCCTCTTCCTGCGCTCTCCACTCTTTCCCGTCCCCCCTCATTCATAATTTTTTTCTACTCGCTCTCTTGACTCTTTGAGACAGATGACTGCTGCTCTGAGAGTCATGTGCTAGAAAGAGATAGCAATTCATAAGGCACCCTCGATGCAGAGCAGCTTTACTGAGTACATCACCTTTATAGTAAATCAAAGTTATCCAAGAAGAGAGCGCTAAAATGTAACTGTGCTTGCTTCTCTCGCGTGTGAATTGGCCAGCACGGGAGTTTGTTTGTGCCCCAAGGGCTATGACTGGGGAAATCTGTAGTAAATTCATCTTGAGCTGGAGTTGTCAATGCTTGAAGCGAAAGGTTGGCTGCGGACAAAATTTTCGGTGTTTGTATTAATGTGTAACTATCTTCTTTGTGTTTACTTGTTAGTTTTAGTGTGAAATGCCAAATTACTGTGTTATTTGTAGCAAATTTGGCCTTTAAAGACAGACATCTTTAGATTAATAGCATTTTTATCGAAATAAATCATCCCGTTTACGCTAGCGCGGTTACTTGATAATTATTTCCGCTATCTGAGCATATGGCCAAACATATGATCTAATTTTGTGATTTTTATGGCATTCAAATCAGTTTATTTGGTAAAGTTATAGCCTGCTAAAGACAAATAAATATATTTTAATTTATGGAAGGAAAAATAGATTGTCACTCTTAATCTGTATAGGAACTGTAAAGAGGCTACTTGATTAGGCATAAAGTGTTATATTTTTACATGTAGATGATAATATCTATTTGGAAACAAGTAGCCTTTTCACAGTTCTATAAATTTTTTTACTGATAATCTAGTTTTCCTCCCATAAATTTAAATATGTATTTTCGTCTTTAACAGGCTATAACTTTAAAAAAAAAAAACAAATATTCATTTATAGATCGTAATTATTGAGAATCAGGCCTGTTTCGTTTTTGAATCCGATTTGATCGGCAATCAATGGTACGACTTGTCCGTAAAAATTTCCAAAAACTCTTTGGGCTGTGAATTGAAGGGGACAAACTTATAGGGAATAGAAATAGGCCAGCCAGAACAAGATCACTTGCTTCTGTGTTCGTTCTTTTTTTATTGTAAGTCCTTTTAACTGTCCCTGCTCCATATTTAATTGAAAACAACAGTCGCAAGGGATTAACAGGCAGAAATAATCATCACAATCTTGAAAATAGAAAAACATATAAATAATTTAAAACCCTCTCTTCCACCACTGTTAAGTCACTGTCAAGTCACTGCTTAATCATTGTCAAGTCACTGTTTAGTCACTGTTAAGTTACTATTTAATCACGTTTTAGTCACTGTTAAGTCACTGTCAAGTCAATGCTTAATCACTATCAAGTCACTGTTTAGTCACTGTTTAGTCACTGTTAAGTCACTGTCAAGTCACCGCCAAGTCACTGTTTAGTCACTGTTAAGTCACTGTTAAGTCACTGTTTAGTCACTGTTAAGTCACTGTCAAGTCACTGCTTAATCATTGTCAAGTCACTGTTTAGTCACTGTTTAGTGAATGTTTCCGCTCTTCAGCCCTCTTTCACCGCCACCTCTTTCCCCTATCCTTTTCATTCTCTTCCCCCCCTTCCCACCCTTTGCCAACCCTCTCGTGTGTGTAACCAGGACGTCAGCGTCACGTGGCTTTAAAATCAAATTTTACTCCTTCTTAAATCTTCCGTACCGAAATTAAAGATGTTTCCCATCAAAAATGGATCTTAAAATTGATATTTCGAATCTTGTTTTATTTTGTATACGGGTTATTCAATGTCCTTTCTTTTCAGCTCGTGATCATGGCATTCCCTCGTACAACAACTATCGTGCTCTCTGCAATCTGAAACGTGCCACCAACTGGAACGATTTGAGTCGTGAAATCCCCACCGAAGTTATTAATCGCTTCCAGAAGGTCTATGCCAGTGTGGATGATATTGATCTATTCCCTGGTGCCATGACGGAGCGTCCTCTGCAGGGTGGCCTGGTGGGACCCACTTTGGCCTGCATCATTGGCATTCAGTTCCGTCAGTTGCGCAAATGTGATCGTTTCTGGTATGAGAATCAAAGTCCGGAGGTCAAGTTTACCGAAGCTCAGCTGGCTGAGATACGTAAGGTGACTTTGGCCAAGATTGTGTGCGAGAATCTGGAGATCACCGGAGACATGCAGCGTGCAGCCTTCGATTTGCCTAGCAATTTTCTGTAAGCCATTGATTAAATCTTCCTGTCTTCTTTAGATAATTTGTTTCTCATTTCCTTTTTCAGCAATCCCCGTGTGCCTTGCGCCTCCATGCCACAAATCGATTTGAATGCCTGGCGTGAGAATGTCCAGGGCTGTCAGATTGGCAATCGTCAGGTGCGTGTGGGTGAGTCGGCCTTCCCTTCGCCCTGCACCAGCTGTGTCTGCTCCTCCGAGGGGGTAAGTTAAACTCAAGTTTTTACCAGATCCCTCAGGAATTCACTGTTTTGCCATTTCTAGGCCCAATGCGCTTCGCTACGCATCACCGACTGTGGCCAGCTGATCCGTCAGTGGCCCAAGGAGGCCATTCTGCGTGACGAGGTGTGCAATTCGCAGTGCGGCATCTACCTGACTGGCCAACAGGCCAGCGGTTTCAATCCCCAGCAGCGTCAGGGTCCAGGCCCAGCCACGTGTCACCCGTTCCCGCAATCAGAACCTCTTCAAATTTCCCGACTTGACGCCATTTATTGCCTCGTTGTAGATTTACGGGCAGAGCAAGCAGGATTTTGTAAATAACCCTTGCGTTTGTACATAAGTTTCTTAATCGTAAAGACTTGTCCAATGCACACACACACATAAATATATCATCAACTGCCAACCGCCGCGCCGCTTGTTACACTTGGCAAAAACCATTTCTGGTTAGGTTCCCAAATAATTATGTTAAACGTAAATTAAGCCACAACTAATTCATTAGCATTTCTATGTATTTTTATATATTTTACAACTAAAACATACGTACGAAGCAACAAGTAGTATGTGTGTAAGTCTAATAAACAAAACTAGAAATTTAACTTGATTTTTTTTAACAGATTTCGGGATATTGAGAAAGTATTTAAGGGGCAGTCTCATAAGCTGAAATTTCATATTTCACTTTAAGTTTTATTGTAAACGACACTTTTAGGTAAAGTGGTTTCCCCAATTGAAGCTTAAGGCTACAATCCCTTTCAAGGTGACCAGGGCTACTGTTGAATGCACCTCCGATTTAGGTATCTATCAAGTCTGTATGATAATCTAATTTGCAAATTTGGCAATTTATTGAACCATTCCATTTACACCTTTTATTGCTTTCATATGAAAATTATGGAAACTTGGCCATTTCGTCTAGGAAAATGTTTGGCGATAATTAACGAGGAATTTTTGATGATAAGTTGGCGATACATTAGCGACATGCTATTTTTGTCATCAAACGTTGATAAAATAAGAATCTTTTCGGAGCGGGAAGTAGAATTTAACCAAGTCATACAACTATTTGGAGAGCTGCGAGGTGGACAAACAAGAGGAGCTGATCAACGTGGGCCAGTCGCAACCATTTTTACAAAACCTGGCCAATAAAACGCATTTCGATACCGGCAGCTGCATCAGTTTTGGCGGAGAATCGATTTCGGTAGGCTCTCTCTTTCATATGGTTGGTATGCCAATTGCCCCATGTTCACACACCACCCAAGTCTAAACCTCCGTAGCCTCCACAACCCACGGCCAAACAGCCTTTCCAGTCTCCATAGCCCGTTCTAGTAGTGTCACCTTCGTTGCTCCTTTGGCTTAATTTGAAACCAACGGTAAGATTTTGCATTGCCCTTGACTTCCGCATTCCATATACTTTCCAAATGTCTCTGAAGGTTTAAAATTAATCCAACTACAGACAGACATGCCTAAATCGACTCGGCTATTGATGCTGACCAAGGATATATATACTTTATACGGTTAAAAATGATTCTTTCTCCTTGTTACGTCCATTTGCACAACTTCATGATCCCCTTTTACCCATTTTCAATGGGTACAGGGTATAAAAAGGGCCGCCCGGTGGCAAGGTCATGCTATGTAATTGGTGGTATCAATTAGGCGTGGTGGTATCAACGGCCAAAATACGGGCAATGGCACGACAAGGTAATTTTGCAAACTGATAAAGCTCGGCCACATGTTGCGCAGGCAGTTAAAACATACCTTTAAACGCTGAAATGGGAAGTCTTAACCAATTCGCCGTATAGCCTAGACATTGCCCCTTCCGTCTACTATTTGTTTTCGTCGATGACGCATGCCCTTGAGGATCAACACTTTCGTTCTTCCAAAATTGATCGTGGATTGCATTAAACGACGCTAGTTTATTCGGGTGCAAAGAAGAATCTGTGCACAGTTATGTCGTGTAGAAACCGAGACAAGAATGAGAACACATATACGACATATTTCCATTCCCTGAACCCATTGAAAAATGGTAAAAAAAAAAGATCAAAACGATGCCCTTAACGCGGGGAAACACGGATCCCTCAACGCGAGGCACCACTAAGCCCTCAACGCGAGGCAATAACGACCCCCACTCGAAGCTACGAACTCAACTTGGGGAAAAAAACTCAACATCGCAAAAGTAGACTCGCTCTCGACCTGGTCACTGGGGAGGGAATAGCTGCGGCATCACCGATCAATCCCTTCAGGCGATAGATGCAGCCATTTATCAATATTAATGGCAAGCTATCGATGATAGGCGTGTGCAATGGCAGACCGACAGTCTTTCGGGAAATACCGCATTCGCCACACCGATTGAACTCTGTTCAATTTAGTAGCAAGTAATATTGTATTGTGCGTGTGATTGTTTGTTTCTCTCAATGGTACAGGATATTTCGTAGTCGGGCCACTCGACTGAAACGCTCTTACTTACTAAAAATTAGTGTGTAAAGAGTCAAACTTGAAAAGTAAATCTTTTAAAACTTTGCTGTACACGTAATATGTGAATGTAAAATTGGCTATACAGCTCCTCCAACGGGACGAAGCCAAGCTTCGCTCAATCTTTGGTGCGTGTGCTTTCAATTTTCAAGAGAAAGGGACCTTCAGTTTAACGCCGAATCCGAACGGAAAACTTTTGAGAATTTGCATTTTCATGGCTGGATTACTTCACAGCTTAGATATTTTTTCGAAATTACTTTTTTGCAAAATGTTTTGGAATTGAACTCAATCATTCCACAGAAAAGTATAAGTAGCAGTTTAGACGTTAAGCTACAAAACTAGGCAATAGCGGGTTGTGCTAGCACGCCATTCGAGGGTTCGATTCGCAGTTAAGATCGAAAAAATTTAGTGTTTCAGAAAATCGTTAATAATGCACCAAGTCAGGTGAAGTAGTTGGTTGTTGAAGTTTATTGTACAGCGATGTCTCTGATGTATGTTAAAGGTGAAATTTGTATTGTTGTTGTTGCTCTTGGTTGTTGTTGGCCCATGGTTGCAAACATTTTTTGAGAACAGATTGTCAGAAAGCAGGGACCGAAAATAACTGTTATGATATTAAATTTAAACCAAAAAAGTCACGGTGAAGGAGTTAGCTACGAATACGAGAAATGTACCATTGTTCAAGTCTTTGCAAGCACTATGAAATTAGGACATAAAGGGTTATTCATAACTTTTAAATATAAATTTTTTTAAATGTTATTTTATAATTTTTATAGAAAAGCTTAATAGTATTTTTAAGTATTATACAAAAAAATTGATTATAAGTGTTATTTGTCAACGTTTATTTTTAGAATCAAAAATAACAGTTATTTTGCAACTTTTATTTTAAAAGTTAAAATAAAAACGTTGAATTGCAATATTTGCGAAGTTATGCTATTGGGACATAAAGTTGCGTATGCACGTACCTTGAGTCCTACTACCACCATGCCGATTTTGGTTCAAGTCGGATGACTATTACACATACCTGAACTAAGAACAAATTTTCGCTTATATGCAATCCAAGATAGGTAAAATATATTATTAATAATATATTGTGGCTCGTGAGCCACAACACTCGGCTCTGAGCTGTGAGCCACAGCACGTGAGCTGGGAGCCAATGGAGGAAGAGGCAAACAGGACTACAGGGTGTCGACTAAGATGGGACGACCAGGTACGGGCAGACATTGCCAAGCTTGGTGTGACCAACTGGTGCCAGCTCGCACGGAACAGAAGCGACTGGAGAGCACTTAAAGCAGAGGCCGAGACCGTCTAACGGTTGTGATGGCCAATAAAGAAAAAGAAGAAAAATAAAAAAATTTGAACATTTGTCAACAGTAAGTCTTTAAATTTTTGCAACCATTTTCAAACAGTGGTTCTAAGGTAATCGCATTTAAAGTTTCAACTGTTTGCGATGGAATCAAAATTATTTTTGATAGATTTTAAACATGGATTTGATGCTCTTGGGTGTTAGCTTGCGCCGAAAATAATATTTAAAAATCGATTAAATTGTTTTCCAGAAATTTAGGCCAAAGTGCGTAAAGATTGAAAAAAAAAAATTTTTCAAAAAATTTCCAACTAAAATTTATTATTTTCAAAAATTTTTTTTTATTTTTTGGAAGTTTTTCTACTAAAAAAAAAAAAAACTTAGAATTTTTAAATATACGAGGGTCGATTCAAATTTTTTCATATAAAAGACTCGGGGGAAAAATGGTTTTTCTTTATTTCTGTAAAACATATTTTCGGATCTGCTTGAAAGTTTTACAGGATGTTTTTAAGTCCCTAATATAAGGTTCTCCCTGATGGTTGCATCTTGCTTTCATTGCTCTCTCTCCGGGAACCAGGTTCTAAGGCCGCCTTCCACCACACCAGCGCTCCATATAACGATAGGTCTGAAGACCGCTGTGCATAACCAGTGAATGATATACGGTTGCAGTTCCCATCTGCTAAAGAAAGTCTTTTTGCAGGCATAGTATGCGTCTAATGACTAATGACAAGAGCTGCCGTAATTGACTCGGTGCGGATATTGTTAAAGACTCACTTGATATCGAGAAAGGCTGCCAGCGCAAACTCCCGTTGATTTAGAGACTCCTCTATGCTCCTTCCACTGCATGTGGTAGGTATGTTGCTCACCGCTGAAAGTGCATGGTGTGATCTTACTTCTCAAGTAGAGATCCAAGAGTTGTTCCATCGTTTTCAGCAGATACGATGACAGACTGATGGGTCTTTCGGTGAGTTGTGGCTTATCTTTCCTGCCACTCTCACTTCCCTCCAGCTTTCTGGGACATTCCTTTAAAATCTATGTCAACCATGGCAGCAGATTCAGGATTGATACCGGATGTAATCCGGTCCTGTTGATTTATTGGGTTGGAATGACTTCAAAACCAAGGTTATCTTTTCCTCGGTGTAGGTGTAGTAAGTCGGTGGCCTTAACCTCTGATTCAGCATCATAATTGTGTAAACAGTAAAAGGTTGTGCCTTCTGTTCCAGTTATGCAGGTTTCCAAGTTTTAGTCAAGTGCATTTATCTGTGTACTTCCAAAATGTATCAGACACAAATGACATGTAATATGATTTTATTCTGCTTACTATCAGGATTTCTCTGTTAAAATAATGATCCGAACCAAATCATACCAAACCCCCAATTCCAATAGAAAACTGCATCATTTGTAGATAGATTGTTGCTTTATTTAGTTTTGTATTCCGAACATGGTTTCATTATAGCAAATATAATTTGTGTATTTTAGATAAGTTTCTTTTACCCAGCTTAGGTCAGGCTACTTTAAGCTTTTAAACTTTTGACTTGCAGTCAGCTTCAGTGGCTTGGCCTACTCTGGGCATCTAAAAAGTATGGACAATAAATAACAAAACTCACAAAGTACAATTTTAAAATCTATAAAGAAGATTTTTTTTCTTCATATTTTTATATAGTTTGTATATATTAATGGATGTATGCATCTGCAAGTATGTATGTATGTATGCACTCGGTTTCTACGTTAGACACAGGCCGTATTCCACATCTACAATACATTTGCATTTCTTATAATTATGTTTAATTAAATTCGAAAAAGAGCGCACCGAAAAAAAATACAAAGCGCTTAGTGGTTTTTGTTTCGTTTAAGTTTATCGTTACTCGATATCGGCTATAAGTTTTATGCTACTAAAGTTAGACTTTTGGTACCCATAGATAATTCCACTAACTTGTATGGGGAAGGGGAGGGGGGCTGGATATACAACAATACTTGGTTTGATTTTGTTTATATTTTTACTTTTAAGCAAACGAATTCACTCTACTCTGCCATTTTTTGGTACATTTTTGTTTTTTTTTTTTTTGTATTTGTAAAGTGCTTAAACGTCTAGAGAATTTGACTTCTTTGCTTTATCATACATTAATAATAGTAGAGAATATGGTTTAAATTAATGCTAAAATTGAAGTTACACACACGCACACAGACAATTGTATAAGTTTATAGGAATCTTGCTACATATTTTGTTGTAGAGTTTGTCAAATTGCTGTGCCACAATTTGCTTATGGTATGTTTTTTTGCTTTTGTTTACTTTTTATTATTATAATTATTATTTGTTTACTTAAATTGCGATATACTGTTGCTCAATTAAATGTTATATACAAGATGAGTGAGAGAAAGTGGGAGAGGGGGGGGGAGGTGGGGGATGAAGTGAATAGATCTATGTACAAGCTGAAGTTTTGGGTGAGTTTGGAATTGTTGATATTTCGATTCAATATGATCAGATCAAATTTATTTTGATATTCAACTGATTAAAATGAACTTGAAAAATAAATGAAAATACATCAATATTTTCATTTCATTTTGATAAGAAAATAATATCATTCTGATCCAAAATAATATCATTCACTTAAAATGATATTAAATAGTTTCAGAATGATCCTAAAGTTGTAAAATTGATATGATAAAAATATCAATTTGATATTTTTTCATTTCGGAGTAAAATGGATAAGAAAAATTTATTTTTTTTTTTCTCGGTGTATAAATCAGCTAGTAAAAATCGATACATAAGTAGAGATGTCATAATATTCGCTCATTGGCATACAATTTTCTACCTTCTGTTCCTGTTTAAATTTTTTGAATAACTTGATGGACCAAACTTCAACCAATTGGTAAAATATTTTTCAATAAAAAAGCTTAATCGATGGTCCGAAATATTCCAGAGAAATACTGAAGCTATTATTGCACTTTTCTGACTGCTCATATGAGTTGGTGTTCAATAACAAAAAGTTGCTCAAATATGACAAGATTTGCAATCTGAAACAAACTTCATGAAGTTTTCTTAGTAGGCGAGACATACAAGTCAGATTTTATACATTTTGTCCAACTTTGAAGACTACTAAACATACAACTTGGCTTGAGCTGGAATTTATTACTATGACAACTTCACGAAGTTTGCTTCATCGTGTAAGTCCCGACTTAGTAAGCGGGAGACACAAGTGTGATTCTATAAGTTTAGTTCAACAAATCTAGCAGAATTCCCTTGATTCTTAAACTTCTTGAAGTTTGCTTCATTGTGTGAGTCCCGACATAGTCTAATAGTCAAACTGAGAAGCTCATTTTAGATATCACTTTCTGTTAATATCCTCTCTGAACTGTAAAATATATTTAGAATTAATTCCCTTAACTCATATGACAACTTTGACAAGTGAAATTAAAGCTTTACAAATTTTGGAAAACGATTTTCTTTTGGATTTAAAAAGAACATAAATCAAACTTGTTCTCAATTCCACTTTTGTAAATAATTTCCTAAAGTATAAATGATTCGTGTTCAGTTGTTTCACTAAGTCAAAAGAGTTTTGGGGACTCATAAGTTATCCACAAAATCAAATAAAATCATGAATCTTTGAACAATTTGGATCATTTAGTATCTGGAAATTTTACGGACGATCTTTAATAAAATTTTTTTTTGAGGCCATCAAAAACGTCAAAGGTTCGTACTTGCGATAATTTCAACAAGTTCGATGGGCAAATATAAGTTTCGATGGTCGACTACCTTTCGTTAAAGAGTTACCACATCCTAAAACACATGATGAATTTGACCAAAGGAACGTCTTTCCAGCTTTTATCAATCCCTAACATTACAGAAAATCAAGTTCAAAATTTTTTTGGTGTGTCCGTTTTTTTTATTGTTTAGAAAAGTTATAGGAGAAAATATGTGCAGTGCCTCATATTATGCTCATTGGATTAAACCTCCTGAGTACAAAAGCCATGATCTTACCCTTACTAGCTGATGATTTATAATGAATAGTAAGCGTACAAAAAAAAAAAAAAAAAAAAGTAAAATAATTCAAATTTTAACGGACGCGTATAGGCGCTAAAGTATTACTGAATAACTCAGACGCAGTGTTGCCTATTATGATATATATCATATAAAAACCGTTGGAATTGATTTAAATTCAAAATTATTTCGAATTTCAAAACTAAAAAGTAAGAGTGTTGCAGTCGAGTGCCCCGACCTGCAAAATATTTAGTTTACTTTTTCGACTGAAAATATTTTCGTGCGTTTTGACATGCTTCACATAATTTTGATTTTATATCTTTTGATGGGGCTGCTATATATTTTAAAATTTATTTGAATTAATGGGGCGGCGCTCTTGCATATCTTCGGGGTTTTTTCTCGTATCTTATTATGGTATTTAGAATAGATGGATATTGGGCCTAGATTAATATATATTAAGTCACCAAGTTGAACTTTAGAAATTGTGGCCCTGACAGTTTTTCGCGGTTAAAAAGAGAAGGATGGGGAATTTTCCAAATTTAAAGCAAACTTGTGGTATACACCAACAGGAAAAATTTATGGCTCGTTCTCTACGATCACCACAGGATAAGGATGTCCGCGCCCACTAAGTTAGAAATAATTACTGCCATCCAATCGCTGCCTGACAACAAAGCAGCTGGTATTGATGGCCTACCTGCTGAGTTCTTTAAGTGCCAACCGGCAACGGCGGCATGGGAAACTGAAGAGCTCCCATCGGAATGGTTAGAGGGCATCTTGGTAAAAATTCCCAAAAAGGGCGACCTTCGTGAGTGCGACAACTGGCGCGGGATCTGTGTGCTACCCACTATTGTAAAGCTCATAGCACGAATTATTTTGGATCGCCTGAGAGACACCATCATGGACACCATAGGCGAAGAGCAAACAGGTCTCCGAAAAGGTTCCTCATGCACGGATCATATTAACACTGTCCGCAACCTGATCAAGCAATGCACGGAATACAGAGCGGACCTTCACATGGCTTTCGTAGACTTCGCGAAGGCCTTCGACAGCGTAAGCAGGGAGTGCATCTGGCAAGGGTTGCGAAGGAGGGGGATACCAGAAAAACTTATATCCCTCATCAGAGCGACACGACAGCCGCAGTGCAGAGTGCTTCATGGCGGAAAGCTCTCGCAGTCTTTCCCAGTCCTCAGCGGCGTTCGACAGGGTTGTGCTCTGTCTCCCATCCTGTTTATAATGGTGGTTGCAGATGTGTTCTCCGCAATTCAACTACCTGGGCAGCGTAGTCGCTGTGGATGGAGGTACAGAGCTCGATGTGGAGTCGCGCCGTCAGAAAGCTAAGGGTACTTTTGGGATGCTGTCGGCCGTTTGGCGATGCTCATCATATCCACACTGGCTCAAAATAGGGCTTTTCAAGTCAAACATAATGCCAGTGCTCGTATACGGTTCCTCCACTTGGAAAATGACAACTTCCATAGTGTCCAAAATTCAAACATTCGTGAACCGATGCCTGCGTCGGATATTTTGTATTTTCTGGCTTGACAGAATACAGAACTCCGAGCAACTAAAACGCGCAAATATGAATTGTGTCGACACCATAATACGCAGAATGAAATGGAGCTGGATAGGGCATACATTGCGTAAAAGTGAGAGCAATATCGCCAGGAAGGCAATGGAGTGGAACCCACTGGATGGATTAGGCCGGACATCAGGCAGACCCAAAGAAACTTGAAGGTGGACTGTTGGTAGAGAAACGGAAAGCATCGGGAAGACCTGGAGAGAATTGAAAGCTGCGGCCAACAACAGAGTTCGTTGGAAGAGAGGAGTGGTTGATGCCCTATGTCCCACACGGGAAGAAGAAGATAGGGTGGTGCTTCTTTCTAGCTGTTACATACATTTGCCCTTTTACCCATTTTTATTGGTAATAAGATATTGGTAGATAAGATCGCAAAAGAAAAAATTTTGGGTTTAGTTTATCTGAACTTCCTTTGAATCGGTAGATTTGGGACAACGGTTGCAGTTTCTGAGATTTCACAGAACCCGTTTCTATACATATACAGCAATTGTTCTTTGTACTCTTCAGTCTCCAGGTCAGGTTTTCTAAAGAAATTGGTAAGAACTGTTCTCAATTTTAGATTAAACTAACACCTTCTTTTTCTTAATAGATTCAAGGTTCTTAGGGATAACAAAGAACACCGAAACAAGCCCGTGGCTTTTTTATGGTTTTTAAAGGCAGACTATTAACAGCTTCAATATTATCTGATCTGCAAACTAAAACTTTAGCAGAATTTAATAATTAATTGGAAATCATATTATACAAAGCCGACGAAATAATGTCGTTTTTACAAATTAAAATTTAAGCTTAAGTCCTCAAAACGAAATAAAAATAATTCCGCCACATATCTACGCTTAAAACAATTTTCAAACGGAATTATGTTAGTTTAAAAAAATTTTAAATTTTCACTTTCGCGAAAGTGATAAGACATTAATTTGCGCGAAAATTTAATGATTTAACGCTCGGAATATACTTTTGGCTTTTAAAAATTGTTAAATTTTTACTTTTAAATCCGCATAACGACATAATTCCGCCGACATTATGTTATTTTGAAAAAATTTCTAAATGTTATTTTTCGCGAAAATTAAATGATTTAAAGATGGATTTGACAAAGCGACATTTTATTCCGGCGGAATTATGTCGCTTTAAAAAATTTTTTCCGCAAAGATGATGTGATTTGAAGAACATTTTCCGGCGGAATTAAAAGTTCTTCAATTTTCTCTTCCGCAAAAAGTGTAATAGGTAAAAATTTGGAATAAGAATTCTGAATTGATTAATATTGGCTCAAAATATCAACAATCCCACTTTTGTTCCCCCAAAATCTAAGGGCGCACGCACACATGCAACTAAAAAGATGACCTAACGCCTGGCCATAATATTTTCGTACATCAGCAAGCCAAAAAGCTTCTGCAAAGCTGAGCTTACGACTCAATCCGGTGCCAGCATACACGAATCTTGGCTATTTGCCTGCCCTCAGTTCATCTTTCATTTGCATGTGTGCGCTCACCCTAAGTTCTGAATGCTTATTTATTTATCAGCTGCCAAGGCTGTAGAGCCATTGCTATTTGCTTCCGAATGACGACGCGTCAACAGATGAGGATGAGGATGATTTTGATTTTGATGATTCTGGTAGCAGGCCAAGCCATTGGCTGCAAATGACAGACCATCGAGATTTCCAAGTTTACCCACAATTTTTGGTATTTTATCACTTTCCAAATTGAGCAGCGGCGTTGCAGTGGAGGTAAGCGTAATCAGGCCACTGCCACCTATGCTGGCACTGCCAATGCCGCCGCCAATTATGTGATGCTGATGATGCTGATGATGATGATGATGGTGATAATGGTTGTGATTATGCTGATGATTGATCACCGGCGAGCTCTTGCACAGCGTGTCTATATTACTTAGACCATTCTTCGCCTCCAATTCCGGAGCACCCTTCAGGGAGCTGGTCTTGCGCACTTGCAGGCCGCAGCGTGTGTGTTCACAGCTTTTGCAACGCATTTTCTGCACCTGCCCGGCTGGGGCCGAGGTTTTGCGTTGCAATTCATTCAGATTAGCTGTCACCAGCTTGGCCTGCAGTATTTTTGAGGGCGACACTGGAGTGCTGTCATCCTCACCTGTGGGCGGCGGTGTAGAGAGACGACTGGAGGCTGTTGAGGAGGTGATTGAGGATAAACAGCTGCTACTGTTTGAGTGATAGGCCTGCACTTCAGCGTCGTCAGCCAGTCCATTCTCCGCCACAAAATCATCATCCTCATCATCATCATCATCACTGGGCTGGATGCTGGTGGAATGAGAAGCAACAACAGCAATGTTGTTAGTAGCTGTGCCATTTACGCTTAACTGCGGCTCATCATCATCATCAACAACAACAATATCATCACTCATCAACACCTTTCCATCGCCATTTGCTATCACAATTTGTTGCTGATCCTGACTAGTTTTGGTTTTTACCCCATCGGCCAGATCAATCCAATGGCCGCGATTATCTCTTACACCCTCGACTAGTGGCTCCAGCTTATCCGAGAGGGTGGCAAAGGCCTAAAAATGAAATAACAGTTAAACATTTGTCTAAAAAGAAGAAGGAATTTTAGGAAAAACTTACCTCATAGATGGGCAAGCAAATGGAATCTATAAAGTTAACCTGCATCATGGGCAGCTCATCTTCTTTTTCACGATTCATGATATCCTAAGGAAAGGAGAGAAAAAGTAGAGTTAAGTAAGTTTTCGGTAAAATGATAAAGCGTCATAATTCCGCCAACATATTTCCGCTAAGGATATTTTGGGAGCAAAATTAAGTGACTTTGAAAAATTCTTCACTTTTCACTTCCTCAATTATATTGCGATTTAGAGATTAAGTAAGCAAGATGCCAAATTCGACCAATATATCTCTTGTTCGAACCATTTTTCCGGCGGAATTATGTTACTTAAAAAATGTCATATTTTACCTCCCAAAAATTTATTTCTTGGAAACGACATTTCTTCGATTAAAATTTTTCGGCGGAATAATGTCGCTTTAAACCATTTGTAGACTTCTCTTCCCAAAGATTTTGCGATTTAAATTCGTAGCGACAAGTTTCGCCAAAAGATTATTTTGCAACTTTTACTTGCGCTCGGAAGATTTTTAGCCAGAAATTTCGGCGGAATTATGTGGCAAAACGGCATTTCTTCGCTTAAAAAAATTTTTTTCGGCGGAATAATGTCGCTTTAAACCATTTTTCGACTTCTACTTTCGCAAAGATTTTGCTATTTAGAGATTAAATTTGCATAGCGACATAGTTTCGCCAATATATCTTTGCTTAAAATATTTTTCGGCGGAATTTATGTCACTTTTAAACATTTTTGGACCTTTAAATTAAATTGACAAAGCGACATAATACCGCCAATATATTTGTGCTCGTAACATTTTTTCAGCGGATTTATGTCACTTCAAAAAATTTCTCAACTTTTATTTCCGTAATGATTTTGCGAATTAGAGATCGAATTGGCAAAGCGACATAATTCCGCCATATATCTTTGTTCAGAACATTTTTTTCGGCGGCATAATGTCGCTTTAAAAAATTTCTTAATTTTCACTTCCGCAAAGATTTTGCGATTCAGAGTTTAATTCGGTAAATATCCGCTCAGAACGTTTTTCTGGCGGAATTATGTCGCTAAAAAATATCTTTCCCTTTTTACTTCCGTAATAATTTAGAAGATTATGAGATTGAAGTGACAAAGCAACATTAATCCTTCAAAATTTTGTCGCTATACAAATTTTTTCAACTTCTACTTCCGCTAAGATTTAGCGATTTAGAGATTAAATAGGCAAGGCGAAATAATTTCGTCAACCAATCTGCACTTAGAACATTTAAGCAGCCAAGTTATGTCGCTTTAAAAAAATGTTTCAACTCTTACTTCCGCAAAAATTTAACGATTTAGAGATTAAATTGGCAAAGCGACATATTTCCGCCATATATCTTTGTTCAGAACATTTTTCCGGCGGCATTATGTCGCCTCAAAAAATTCCTCAATTTTCACTTCCGCAAAGATTTTTCGATTCAGAGTTTAAATCGGTAAAATCTCCGTAATATCAGAAGATTAAATTTATAAAGCGACATTACTCCGTCAGTACATTTTCGTTTGAAACATATTTCCGGCAAAATTACGTCGCTTTAAAAAATATTCAAAGATTTGGCGATTTTAGTTGACAAATCTCCGCTCAGAACATTTTCCTGGCGGAATTATGTCGCTATGAAATATTTTTCCACTTTTACTTGCGACAATGCGACATTATTTTGCCAATATACCACCTTTGGCGGAGTTGTGACGTTTTAAGATTCATTTCCGCAAAAATTTTGCGATTTAAAATGGCAAAGCGACATGAATTCGTCAACATATCTGTGTTTAAAACTATATCAGCGGAATTATGCCGTGTGCTTTTTGTTCTTCCGCAATGATTTTGCGACTTTGAGATTAAATTGACGAAGCTACACAATTTCGAAAAAGATGTACTCTTAGAACATTTTTGCTGCGAATTAAAGTGACTCTCAATTTTCACTTCAGTGAAAACTGCGATTTAGAGATTGAATTGATATAGCGACTTATTTTCGCTAAGAATATTTTGCCAGCAGAATTATGTCACAAAAGTTAAGCGATTTAGGAATTATTTCCGTCGACATATCTCCGCTCAGAACATTTTTCTGGCGGAATTATGTCGCTATGAAATATTTTTCCACTTTTACTTGCGCAAAATTTTTGAGATTCGAAGATTAAAATGGCAAAGCGAAATAATTTTGCCGATATATCCTCCCTCAGAACTTTTTTTTTGGCGGAATTGTGTCGTTTTAACATTCACTTCCGCAAAAGTTTTGCGATTTTAAGATTAAATTGGCAGAATTTTTGCGATTTGGAGATTCAAATGGCAAAGCGACCTAATTTTGCCATTATATCTTCCCTAAGAAATTTTTTTCCGCGGAATTTGTCGTTTTAACATTCACTTCTGCAGAAATTTTACGAATTTAAGATTAAATTGGCAAAATTTTGCGATTTGGAGATTTAAATGGCAAAGCGACCTAATTTTGCCGAAATATCTTTCATCAAAAATTTTTTCCCGCGGAATTATGTCGTTTAACAACATTCACTTCAGCAAAACTTTTGCGCGATTTTAAGATTAACTTGGCAAAATTTTGCGATTTGGAGATTCAAATGGCAAAGCAATATAATTTTGCCAATATATCTTTCTTCACAAATTTGTTTTCGGCGGAATTGTGTCGTTTTAACATTTACTTTCGCAAAAATTTTACGATTTTAAGATTAAATTGGCAAAAGTTTTGCGATTCGGAGATTCAAATGGCAAAGCAACATAATTTTGCCAATATATCTTTCCTCACAACTTTGTTTTTGGCGGAATTGTGTCGTTTCAAAATTCACTTCCGCAAAAATTTTACGATTTTAAGATTAACTTGGCAAAATTTTGCGATTTGGAGATCAAAATGTCAAAGCAACATAATTTTGCCAATAATCTTTTTTCACAACTTCTTTTTGGCGGAATTGTGTCGTTTTAAAATTCACTTCACAAAAATTTTTTCAAAAATTTTTGCGATTTGGAGATTAAAGGCAAATTCTTTTTCAAATTTCGCGAAGCGTTTAAAAATGAAGAAATTGTAATAGCAGAATTTTTGCGGATTTGAGTGATTGAAATGGTAAAGCGACATAATTTTTTCGAATAAATCTTTCCTCACAACTTTTTCTTTGGCGGAATTGTGTCGTTTTAACATTTACTTTCGCAAAATCTTTTTTAATTTTAAAATTTACAAAGCGACATAATTCCGCTGCTTAGAACATTATTTCGGCGGAAATTTGTCGATTTAAAAATAGTTCTTCCGCAAAGATTTTACGATTTAGTGATTATATTGGCAAATCGACACAATTTCGCCAATATATCTACTCTTAGAATATTTTTCCGGCGGATTATGGTGACTCTTAATTTTCACAACATTAAAAACTTGACAATTTAGAGATTGAATTGACACAGCGACATATTTTCATTTGCTAAGGCATTTTATTTGCCAGCGGAATTATGTCGCTTTGAAAAAATTATTCAATTTTTGCATTATCAAAAGTTTTGCGATTTAGGAATTATTTCGGTCGTCATATCTCCGGCGGAATTATGTCTCCATCTATGTAATCTGACTTACAATGGGCGTAATGTTAAGCTCCTGCTTCTCCATATCGCCCTGCTCAAAGAACTCTGAGCTAACCAAATCGGCCACCCTTTTCTCAATCTCCCACGGCTTGGTTATGGCCGACAAATCACAGACAGTCATGCTCATGGCACGCAACAGGGCACGCGGCTCTTCATCCACCCAATGGCTCATTGGTTGCTTCACACTATCCAAAAAGGGACCACGTTTTCTATAATTAAAACATAAATTAACTGAAGACTCTTTTAAGGCTCTCTGTCTTCTACTCACTTGAAATAAACCGCCAAATCAGTGGATAAAATGGCATCTTCCAACACTCGAATCACACGACAATAATCATCTGACGATAAATTGGCCAAAATTTGATTACCAGGACTATTCAAAATCATCAGACACTGATCGAAATGATGATGCTCCATGGTGGAGGTGGAATATAGCTGAGCCAAGGGCGAGGAAGCTCTATAAATTGATAAAAATCATTAGAATCTTGTGGCTTATTAACTTATTTTCCAAACTTACTTTATTTGAAAGGAGTTGTTAGTCCCTCGATGATCCAAATCGTGACACAAACAGCCAATAATCAAAGCCAGACATTCAATTTCACCAAAGATTTTCCACCATTGAGTGGTCTGAAATCAGCCGGGAATAAGTTAGTTTTAGGTCTACTTCAATCTTGAGCAATTCAACTTACCGTCAGTATGGCAAACATCATTTGGGCCACATTGAAGGCATGCCGCCAATTGTGATAGGTAACATGGCGATAGTTTTTCTTAACGCTCAAAAGCCAACGACACAGAACCTCATAATCGATATGAAAACGTTCCACAAAATCGAGATCAAGAAACATGCGCAAACAGGACTAAGGAGATCAATAAATGGAAATGTGTTAAAAAGGGAGGTTTTTGTTTTGTTTTGACAGGCGCAGTTTACCTTCAGCGTGTCATCATCCTCAAAGTGAATATCATCGAATTTGAAATCATGTAAGCGAAAATGTACAGCAGAGGGTACACGTAGGCGCTGAAATGAGTAAATTTGATAATTAAA
>JAEIFU010004027.1:0-20795 GCA_018904235.1 Lordiphosa stackelbergi | reverse complement strand
GAAGGTACATAGAGTATATTAAGTTTGTGCAAAAGTAAAAAAAGATGTAACAGGGTGAAGGAATCATTTCCGACCCTATAAAGCATATTAAAAAAAATTTTTTTTTTACCCTATAAAGTATATATATTCTTGATCAGCATCAACAGCCGAGTCGATTTAGCCTTGTCCGTCTGTCCGTCCGTCCGTCCGTCTGTCCCGTCCGTATGAACACCTAGATCTCAGAGATGGTAAGAGATAGAGGTTTGACATGTATGGGACAAATGCTTCTTTTATTTGCACGCAGATCAAGTTTGTTTTCAATTTTGGCCACGCCCCCTCCCGCCCCGCAATTTGGAAAAAACGTTATATCTTCTACAGTTTTAAAGATAGAGGATTTGTACCTTCTAGAGATAGTTAGTCATTAGCAATATGTATCGATTTGCCGAAGAAATGATAAAGATCGGATGAGCGGTTCTCAAGTTATGAGCAAAAAAGTGAACCAAGCCCCCACCCCGCTACCCACCCCCACCCAACAAAAAAAATGTTAGTATACTTTTGGATGGTCAGAGAGAGAAGGAGAGAACTAGAGGAGAGAGAAATGTTAAAGAGTGAGGTTACAGAGTACACGAGTTTTAAACACTAGTTTACAGCCAAAAAGACCCATTTCTACTGAAATTTTTTTAGTGTAGTTTGGAATGGTGATCTCAAAAATCGATTTCAAAAATTTTTTTCATGGCTCCGTTTTCGAAATATGATTTTTTTTTCATTTTTTTTGGTAGGTGCTCTTACGATTTAAGCCATATCTCACTTCTTAATTGTCAGATAGAGTCAAGCAAGATATGAATCGAAAGGTAATTGAACTGCCAGTAATCGCGTAAAACATTGTTTTTAAATCGGCTTAGTAGTTTGAATACAATAACCAAAAATATTTCAAAAAAATCGATTTTTTGCTCGAAAATGCGAGAAATTTCATTTTTGAACGCCTGGAAAAAATATAAAAAAATCCCAAAAAATTATTTTTATTTTTTCTACTAAAGAATCGCACTTCTACGAAGAAAACCAGATAACGATTATCAAAATCTATGAACAAACACAGGAGCTGTGAGCAATTTAGTGCAAAAAAATGTGGTATTTTCGTGATTATTCAAAAATAAATTTCCGTTTGCTTCGACTTTTGTTCGGTTCTTGATTATAATTTTTGTTCTGGCTTTTCGCTAACTTCATAAAGTGACCAAAAGACGAAGAAAAATACAAGTTTATTTTTTGTGAACACACAAAATACTCAAATTTGACTGTTAGTTCTTCTACTCAATTTGATCCATCATCGGTACGTGTGACACGATTTTCCTCACCAATACCTTATTGTCTTCGTAAAAGTGCGATTCTTAAGTAGAAAAAATAAAAATAATTTTTTTTTGATTTTTTTATATTTTTTCTAGGCGTTTAAAAATGAAATTTCTTGCATTTTTGAGCAAAAAATTGAATTTTTTTGAAATATATTTGGTCGTTGAATCAAAACTACTTAACCGATTTTAAAACAATGTTCTACGCGATCGTTGGCAGCTGAATTACCTTTCGATTCATATCTGGCTTGACTCTATCTGACAATTATGAAGTCAGATATGGCTTAAAATGTAAGAGCACCTACCGAAAAAGTGAAAAAAATTCATATTTCAAAAACGGAGCCATGAAAAAATTTTTTAAAATTGATTTTTGAGATCACCATTCCAAACTACACTACAAAAATATTTCAGTTGAAATGGGTCATTTATTTTTTTTATTTTTGTAAACTAGTGTTAAAAGAATATGTCCTTGGGCAAGTAGTGGAGTGTGTAGTCTTTTCAGACGAAAAAGTTCAGTTTGAGTGGTCATATATAATATAATATAATAATAATATTATTTTTTTTTATTTTGGTGTACAATAATGCATAAGTTGTTTTCAGTTGTGAACAAACACAACTTTTTTCGGACCTAGAGCCAGCTAGAAACTCACTAATTATAATATTATATTATTTTAATGGCAAAAAATTCATTTTAAAAGCTTTATTCGATTTCCTGATATTAAGCTCCTAAGACTCGGACGATAGGGTGTGCTAATCGGTTGTCAGGCTGTGTAATTTCTCGTTACCTGTGCCGGAACCGCAAAGCTTATAAGATAAAGCAGAGCGCTTGAGTCAACCTCACCTGACAGTAGCTTATGAAGAAAAAGCACGCTAAGATAGATCCTGAGATTATTCAGAGATGGAAGATCCAATAAGCATAGTCTGTGCTTGTATGGTGGTAGATGCCTTTTGCGATCCCAATTTAAGCCACGCAAGGCGAAAAGTAATAACTTTTTTGGCATAGATTAGAGTTGCTCTTTATATTAGTAATGTGGAGACCAGACACATGATCCATACTCAAGAAAAGCTCTGACCAGAGAAACATATAGTTGTTTGGGGACATAAGAGTCATTAAATTCTATAGACCATCTTTTGATAAAGCTAAGAACTCCCATAGCTTTATAAGCAACTAGCTGAACCCGCCAGCGACTTTAGCCGCGTCCAAGATTTTAAGAAATCATAGAAATTGTGTTTTATCTTGTAGACAGTTTCGACTTCACAGCTGTTAAAAATATATCAAAATTTTGAGTGGTAAATGCAGTGGCTAGCATGATGTTAAACTTCTTCCCATTCCTAGAGGACAAACCCAAATTTTAGCCGCTTGAAAATTCTGGATTAATATATGAATAAACCGTCAAGTGAATGTGAATTTTCGGGTCCTACGTGCCCATATCTAGTAAAATAAATAAAATTGTGGATTTCACACACAGACAAAAATGAGATATTTTCAATCTTAAATCTTGGATAAGCCTGGAAAATAATTTTACATTTTTTTATAAATCGTGGAAAGAAATGAAGAGATTTTAATTGTTTTTTGTATTTGGGTTTGTTACAATTCATTATAAAAAATACAAAATTAAAAATTTTGAATGCGAGGGCTGTTCAAAAAGTTCTCGGCATCCAAAGGGCTCTTCCAAAAAAGATGTGTCGAGGGTGCCCACGTTTCCGGGAGTTACAACTATCAGAAAGCAAAACGGAAGATAGCAACTTGGTGCACATGAATGCCTTATCGTCCGTAGCCGAAATGTGAAAATAAAATTGAATTTGAAAAATGGCGGCCTTTCAAAAACAAAAAATTGATTTTTGACCATTTTTTTTTTTTTTGCATTCCAGTGTACAAAAAAATAGTAAAACTTTTTTTTAAAGATTGAGGTAGGATGATAGCCACATTAATTATGCGTCCATAAAGCCCTACATCATTAAAATCGGTTCGGTAGAACTTGAGAAAACGGGCACCATTTTGAAAAGCGTGGCCTCCGAGAAAAACGCGTCCAAAGTTTGAAGTAATGTGAAAATTACTAGCATTTCTAGAACACATTGGTCGACAAAAAGGCTATATCTTCTAAAGTATTTTGAATTTTGAAAATCCTTCTGGGATATTAGAATATCTAAGCTAAAAAATAAAAAATAAATAAAAAAATTTTCTAGAAAAAAGTGATATATTTATTGGTCTTTCCTCAAATAGAAAGCCAAACTGCCAAAAATTAGTAGGGGAGAGTGGGGGTTGTGATCATAGTTTTGTTTTTCGAACATAACTTCGCCAAAAATCAATATTTTTTCGTTCTGTAAATTTTGTATTTTAGGTAAAAAGATGCACAAAACTTTCCTCATCACTAGTTTTAAAAAATAGAATTTTGGGTTTTTTTATTTCATATTGAAAAAAAGTGATTTTTTGACATTTCGAAAATTTGTGGGGGTTGTGAGCCACCCATCTAAAAGTTCAAAATTCGTGTTTTTAAGCCATTATTCTTTATTAAATGAAAAAATGAACAATTTTTCTCATATTCTGAATTAAGAAATATCAATGAAGAGTGAAAATTGATTGACGGCATCAGGCTTGTTTTCTTTTTATATACGAGCACTTTTTGCTTGTGGCTGTTCTTTTGTTTGCCTTTTTTAATGTTTTTTTACTTCTTTGGAGAGTTTTTCCTCTGTTTTATTGCGCGTCATTGCAATATTCTCTTTGAAAGTCAAAACCGACTTTTTCAAAGTGGCTCACAACCCCCCATATCTCACTTTTTTTGGTGACGTCACATAACCAAAAAGAAATTGTTACAAAAAAAAAACATATTTCTATCAAAAAGGCAATTGACCAAAGATATTTCCCCTCATACTTACTTTTGTCATTACGAAAAAAATTTTGTATAATATTCACAAGTCAAAAATGAAAAAAAAAAACTTTTTTTTGAAAAAAAAGTCGAGTTCTGGTTCACGAACTTAAAGAAGGTGTAGACTGATAGGTTGCTTGCCAAAAGTTAGGTAATAAGAAGGGAGACACATGACATAAACAAAAAGTTTAAATTTATTTTATTTTTTGTCCAATTTTAGTGGTACAACCCCAGTGGTCAGAACCCCCATTCTCCCCTATAGATTGTGGATTTCACAACAGCATCTAAATCCTATATAGATTCCTAAGTCTTTCATTTAAAGAACCACAATTCTCACCAAAAAAGTCCCGTTTTGTTGCACTACTAATTGCAAACTAAATATCAAACCAATTTGACCTCATGGCAGCACTCTTTAATTATAATTCAATTCAAATTGGCTTTTTTCCCTTGTTCCCCCCCCGTGGTCCCGTCGTGTGAGCAGCTCTCTCGTTTAGTATTTTATTGTCAGTGCTTAGCTGGATGTCAACAGAGAAGGAATATGGTGGACTTTTTAGAAGTGTCCACCCACTTCGCAGTGAAATTTTCTAAATTTTCTTTCTTTGCGCGCCAAATCTTAGATCTCTAGGATAAGCAGTTTTGGTTGTGCGTTGATAATATGTCAGTCAGTCAGTCAGTCGGGCTTACATATTTATAAGTATAGATAACCAAATTATGAACATTGAAACATAACTTGGCCACGAATTGTATTCCCAAGTCGTTGAGTTTGTAGATGCGCAGCAGTGGCTTATCCGCAATCATGTATTCGTAAAGATAAGGCGTATTACGATGAAAAGTTAAATATAAACATTTTTCATTATTGAGAAGCAGACTGTTAGTCATGCACTAATTACACAGTGTTACAAATTTCCAAAAATTGTAATAACCTGGGTATTGGCATACCGGACGTTGTACAGCAAGTCGCGTACAGCACTTCCTCATATTTGGAATTTCTCGCGGACCCCCCAATCTGAAGTTATGGCCCAAAAACCGTTAATTGATCAATTTGGTGAAAATTGCACTTAAAATCGAGCTTTTTTATACCCTTTGGAGAGGGTATATTAAAATTGTCCGGATGTTTGTAACGCACAGAAGGAAACATCTCCGACCACATAAAGTATATATATTCTTGATCAGCATGACGAGCTGAGTTGATATAGCCATGTCCGTCTGTCCGTCTGTGCTGTGGTCCGTCTGTTTCATGCTATCTCCCCTCCGTCAGTTTTAAAGCTATCTCAACCAAACTTTGCACGAAGTCTTTGGTATAAATACGCTGCACATTTGTCGGAACCGGCCGGATCGGATGACTATAGCATATAGCTGCCATAGGAACGATCGGTTGAAAAAGTAGTTTTAGTGAGAAAAACTTTTTGTTTTCAATGCTATCGCTCCCAACCCCCGTATTTATAAGTTTTCTATGCTTTCACATAATTTCAGCAAGTTTTATGCAAATCGGGCAACTATTATAGTATAGCTGCCATACAAAAGATAGGTCTGAAAAAAAGTCTTAGTGAGAAAAACTTTTTGTTTTCAATGCTATCGCTCCCAACCCCCGTATTTATAAGTTTTCTATGCTTTCACATAATTTCAGCAAGTTTTATGCAAATCGGGCAACTATATAGTATAGCTGCCATACAAAGATAGGTCTGAAAAAAAGAATCTTAGTGAGAAAAACTTTTTGTTTTCAATGCTATCGCTCCCAACCCTATTTATTCTTTATTTAATTAAGTTTAAAAAAATAAATACAAAGATGAAAAAAGTCTATAAATGTTTTATAACGTTGTACAGATCTATATTATATATACCACACAATTTTGTCAAGTTTGATTTAAATCGGATGATATAGCATATAGCTGCCAAGGAACGATCGGTCCAAAATGTAGTTCTAGTGAGAAAACTTTTTTAATGAATATATCGTATTGCCATATAAAAACTGGCAGCATATCAGAAAGAAATTGGTAAGCCGAAGTTAGTTCTATTTTTTAAAAAAAAGTGATACATTTAATGCAAATTGCCTATAAAAGCCTTAATATGCTGAAGTCAAGCTGGGGTTGTCGATATTTCTCAAAATATCAATATCGATAATATCAAAAATCCAAATTTTCAATATCGATATTTGATATATCGCCTTCAAAAAACATCGATATATCGATATTATCGTTATTTTCTAAAGCATAAGAAAACTGAAAAGCTTTAAAGGAACGTCTTCACCATAAAACTGCCAGTAACGATTTTTAGAGACCGTTATTTCTAATCTATTCAACAGTTCCCTTAAACAGTTTAAACCTTAAAAGCGTGAACTCAAAAGAGATACAAATTTAGTTCAAAATTGTTCTGATTTCAAAGCAGTTCAAACGTGTTTGTTTTTCATGTATTGTGACGAACTAAATTTGTATCTTATCTGAGTGTAGGCTTTAAAGACTTACAGATTATGCTTAAAAAAAATATCATCCGCCTAATGTGATCTCCAGTCATTCTGCTTCGGGTGTCTGTGAGTCAGCGATTGTCACCTGATACCCCCAGGGGCCGAAGACATTTCGCTATTTACATATAAACAATTTAAATGCTTGCCGAAGCTGAGGCCAAGAGATTAATCGAAATGCACTTTCAGCACGAACAATTCATCCGCACTAGCTCTCCAATAAGCCATTGGGATCATGACGATATCTTTAATATATTCTAACACTGACACCTAATATTGCAGCGTATTTCTGCATCCATAAGTGTATGATTAGTTCTTAAATGCTATTTTAAGTTGTATTACCAGATGATTTATCAGGCTAGCCATATAATTTGCACTTATTACCATAGTAACTTTTCTCGATAATCGCTTTAATACAATATCGGCATACAAAATATCATATCGGTATAACCCTTATCGTCCAAAAAATATCGATTTATTGATAAAATATTGACAACCCTAAGTCAAGCACCAGACTAAGAAGTGGTGTATGAATGAAAGATAGGGCATTCAAGAAAACATTACTTTTTCATAATAAATGAACCGATACTGCAGATATACACATTTTTCAAAAGGTATTTTTTCCCCAATCAATAAACTAGCTCTTCCCCGATTGCACGAAAACGGCCCCACTAAATAATTTTTTTACCGCATTTTGGGCCCCAACAAAGGGATTTACATATGAAATAACTGCCAAATGCTCGGGATCGGAAATGCTGTAAAATAGTGTAATTTAACTACATTGTTGCATGGGAGGAGTTCATTTATTGATAAACATTTTCAATACTACAACAAGAGATCATTTATTTAAACATATAAGAAATCATTGAGCAAATAATTATAGAAATAAAAATATATGAAGTATATAATTTGCATCCGTTTAAAGTCACAAGAATCGCAAAACATTATTTTGAGTGCGCTTGTAATATGCATTTTCAGAGATATAAAACAAAGAATTTATCAACAGTATAAAATCGAATCAAAATGAAAATAGTTAATGTAAGCAAATTCCACATTTATTTAAAATGTGTGATCATTTAGATTTTTTACATCATTTAGATTTTGCTATTGTATTTTGGCGATCTTTTTAATTGTAGAATTCGGCAACCGTCTTCAGGACAAAACTACAAAAATTATACACTAATATTAAACAATGTCAATGTATTAAACATGCAGTCATTTAACCAATCTCACAAAAACAGTTTACGTAAAAATTTTACACGTTTGCAATCCGTTTGTAGATAAGTCTACGGACTGTTGGTGTGTTGATTATGTGCAGCATTTCTAATGTATAGCGATTGTTGAAATGCTGCTCTTGTTATAGTATTGTCGCTGCCTCAATATTTGGTGAGTGCCCGCTTTCTCCACAGATAAATGCTGTGCTATACGGGTCTTCAATTTGAATTTTGCCGTTAACGAAATAAATTTTCCGGTGGATAAAGGCCTTAAAATAGTAAAAATAAAAAATGCTCATTAGAAATATTTCAAAATATGCAGTTTTAACCAGGGACCGAAAATAAGTCTTATTTTTTTATTTTTGATCTAAAAAATCATTGGTAAAGAATAATCGGACAAACATTTGGAAAATACCAAAATGATCCTTAGCCAAAGGACTATACAAATCCTGCAAGATTTTCATCCGAGTAATTTTTAGAGAAAAAATCAATTTTTGAGAATTGTATTTTGAGTTTTATTAATTACTCAAAAAATAATTGATTGATTTGAGGTTTTTATTTAAAATTGAAAATCGATGCTTATTTTTTAATTTTTTATAATATTCAAGAAGTAAGCATTATTTTTTGATTTTTATTTACTCCTCGAAAAAAAAATTTTATTTTGAGTATTATTTATTACTCTAAAATAAGTCTTATTTTTAAGTTTTATTAATTACTCTAAAAAATAAGTTTTATATTATGAGTTTTATTTATTACTCAAAAAACAAAACTTATTGATTGAGTCTTATTATTAAAAAAAAAAAATAAAACTCAATTTCAAATATCTCCGTCCCCATGGCACATAGACTCATATTTCTTTGATTTATGAAAGGCATACCAAAACGGAGAATTTAAATAAAAAAACTTTTTTTGGGCTTAAATTGACCAGATATGTAAAAAAATCAATTCCTTCAAAATATATGCCTTCAACTTCGCGCAGATCAAAAACTTCTTTTTTTATGCTCAATTAAATCTAAAGAATAATTTTAAACATTTCCAGATGAAAAAGTGTCAACAATAGAAAAAATATTTTTTTTCCATATTTTTTTTTGGCATTAAAAATATTATTTAAATTTTCAAATAATTTTTTTTCAGGTGAAAATCAATTGCAACTCCATTAGTTTTTTTTGGGTTTTTTACTTAAATTTTAATTTAAAACCAAAAAACAACAATATATGTGTATAGTTTAAAAAAAAAATAAAAGAAATTTTGCTTTTTTTCATTTTTGCTTGAATTTTATTTTCGAAATCATAAAGAGCGGATATTTGTTAAAAAAAAGTTTTAAACGGTAATATGTAAATGGAAAGGGCTTTATCGGTGGTATCCAAATTGATACTGGTGAAAAAAGTATTTTTACTGTAGCTACTCAAATAATAGTTTTATAGATTTTTAAATTATTTAATAATATTAAGTAATTGTTGCTAAAAATTATTTATAATTTTTCTCAGTGTTAACCACCATGATATAGCTTCTAAGCATAAACAATTTATTGTCCTAAACGTAACTTAAATTTTGGTGTTTTCAAAAAGATGGAGCTTTTATAGTTTAAAAGTTATGAATTTTTGAAGTTATAAACAAATAAAAGTTGCCCTTAAAGAATGCGTTGCCACTCAGTCAGTTTCAAAGCTCTACGACTGAAACTTGGCAGTGGGCTTTATATATATCAAGCTTTTCAAAAATGTCAACATCACACAGATCGGACGTCTATTTCATATAGCTGCCATACGAATGCTATGATTAATTGCATTTTGTTGTGGATTAGGGTGACCAGAGTTTTGAAAGTATATTATACCACAACCAAATTCAGCATTTCTATGGCAGCTATATGATATAGATGTCCGATCTGTGTGATGTTGGCAATTTTGAAAAGCTTGATAAATATAAAGCACAATTGCCAAGTTTCAATCACATGACTTTAAAACTGACTACGTGAGAAATTTTTATTTAAGGGCATCTTTTTATTTGTTTATAACTTCAAAAATTCATAACTTTTAAACCATAAAAGTCTCCATCTTTTTGAAAACACCAAAATTTAAGTTATATTTAGGGCAATAAATTGTTTATCCTTAGAAGCTATATCATGGTGGTTAACACTTAGAAAAAATTATAAATAATTTTTAGCAACAATTACTTAATATTATTAAATAATTTAAAAGTCTATAAAATTATAATTTGAGTAGATACAGTAAAATACTTTTTACAAATATCAATTTGAGACCTGTCCGATAAACCAAACCTGAGATATCGTGTTTTTAAAAAACCCTTTTTTTCCATTTTTCGTTTTTGACGATTTTTGAAATTGTTTATAAAATTAACAAAAAATTTTTGTGCAAAACCGCAAATTACGTTATGATGGGCATGTCGAAGATCTAATTTCGGATTTTTTTATTAAAATGAAAAATAAAAATTTTTTAACTGTTCGGTTTATAAAAGAATGACCCATATACAGGGTTGCCCATATTCGACGGACCCATGTTTTTTTAAATCAAAGAAAAAAAAAAAATTTGGCGGTTGGCAATCTTAATCATTTAATTTGTTCCAAGTAGATTTGTTTACATCAATTTTTGAATATGATATCTCTCTAATGGCCGCCTCTGGCGTTGATGGCGTATTGTGCCCTTTTTGCAGCATTTTCCATCGATTTCGCCAACATTTCGGCCGGAATAGCGGCTATTTCTTCACGAATGTTGTCCTTGAGCTCTTCTACGGTCCTTGGCTTGTTAACGTAAACCTTTGACTTCAAATATCCCCACAAGAAGAATCAGGCGGCGTCAAATCGGGCGAACGCGGTGGCCAGTCCAAATCACCACTTTTCGACATCAAACGGCCCGGAAACAATTTCTTCAGAAAATCGATTGTTATGCGACTTGTGTGCGGTGGAGCGCCGTCTTGTTGAAACCAGAACTGCCTCATACGCTTTCGACGAATAATTGGCATCACAAAATTGGTCATCATGTCGCGATAACGCTCCTGGTTGATGGTAACAGCATGGCCATTTTCATTTTGGAAGAAAACGGCCCAATGACCGTTTTCGCACTAACGCCGCACCAAACTGTGACTTTTTCGTCATGAAGAGGCACTTCTTGAATCTCCTCAGGATTTTCAGTGGCGTAAATACGGCAATTTTGCTTATTTACGGTCCCATTCAATGCGAAATGGGCTTAATTTGTAATTTTTTAAAGCACGTTGAGTTTTCACAATTGACTTGTTCTGTTGAATGTAAATTTCAACTATTTCAGAGCGCTCGCGTGGCGTGTATTGTTCCATGGTAAAAATCTGCTTGGACTGACGCTTCAAACGCGGTATGTCATTAAGCGATCTGACATCTCTGTCAAAAAGGTATGGCGTTGGGGTCCGGGTTCGAATATGGGCAACCTGTATCTTCAATTTTATTTTTTTTTTTAATTTATTTATTATTATTATTTTTATTCAAATTTCTAATTTCGCCATTTCGACGCATCTTCGACTCGACAGCATTTTTTTTCCCCAAAGCTCCAAACCAACTTTTTCTAAAGTAAATTGATCCGCTGATCACGAAAATCGCCATATAAAAAAATTCTATCGACGCGTTATCGAGATATTATCGATAAACGGTTTTTTCGATATTTCCAAAAGTTGACTCCACTTGAACTCTCATAACTTTTTTGTTTTTCAATCGATTTAAAAGCTCTAAACAAATTTTAAAAGAAAATACATGGCCAAATAGTTTGTTCTCAGACAAAAATGGGCTGGGGTGTGTGCTGATGATGCTATGGGCTCAAATAAAGGAAAAAAAAATTTTTTTTTTACCAAATTTCAAAATTTATCAAAATTAAAACGCTTGTAGATTCATAACTATACAAAATTGTTATGTTTTTTTAATTGGACAGTAAAAAATATTCAATTTACTTTAAAATAAGACCTCACATACAGAAATCGGACATGAAATGGCTTTTTTATTCAAGTTTTGGTGAAATAGGGCAGGCTGACTAGTTTTCAAATTACTTCAGCATTTTCAGAAACTAAGTGATCCTTACACTCATGCGTACCATAATTTGATGTTCCGCTGAACGTACGTTACACTGTGACGGTATGACACTGAAATGTGACGCTCCTTGAGGAAGTGTAAACCGAACTTTAGTTGCTGTTAGACATTATTGATAGCGTGTTTATCCCTAGAAAAATAATGGTTCAGCTTAGTTTGATTTCTAGAACGTTTGGTAAATTAAGTCCAGAAAATGCCCAAATTTAAATGCTAAAAGAGCGTTAACTTATTTTGCAATGTTTACGGGTTGGATGTTGGAACTATCGAACGAGATAACAAAAAGGAGTCGCTGAAAATAACGTATTTTTATTACTTCAAACTGTCAACAAAAAATTAAGGTGCTAATTGGGTACCACACCTGTTATGCGTAAATTACCGTAGAATTTCGCAAAAGTAAGCTTCAGAAGAAAAAAATTTTGTATTTGATAGTCTATTGATTTAAAGGGTACAACAAGAGATCCAGAGTACGTTCAAAAAAATTGATACGAAATTTTCAGTATTTCTGGCTAGTTTTCAGGTTACACGGGCCTAGCCGAGCAATAATCAAAGATCCATAATTGTCATTCCTACAGATTAATTCAAATTTTCGTATAAAATTTTCAAATTAAAATAATTATCAGTTTTCACAATGTCTCTGAAATTTCACTTTCTGAACTCGAACCTTAACGCCTTTTATGACAATTTGAGTGTCAAAGCGATGAGCAACGAGAAAGGATTCACCAGGAAATGATGTCAATTAAGCACAGGTACCAAGGCAACAGGGGCTTTAATAATTATTGTCATTGACTCATCCGAGAGACTCAAAGAATCGCATACTGCCGAAAATAGTGGTGCCTTATATTTTGAAAGTGATTAAAATGAAATTTTATTGATTTTGCAATAAATATGTTTTACTAGAATTATTCTACGCCTGAGCTCATTAAAACCACTCACTTAAGTCAGAAAAAACAGCCCCATGGGATCTGAAGAAACCTATAGTTTTGTCTATTTCACCGAAAAAAATCATAAAAAATCCACCTTATGTCCGATTTCTTTATGTGAAGTCTTATTTTAAAGTAAATTGAACACTTTTTACTGTCCAATTAAAAAAACATAACAATTTTGTATAGTTATGAATCTACAAGCGTTTTAATTTCGATAAATTTTGAAATTTAGCAAAATAAAATGATTTTTTTTCGTTATTTGAGCCCATAACTCTAACAGCACATATTTCAGCTCATTTTTGTCTGAGAACAAACTGTTTGGCCAAGTATTTTCTTTTAAAATTTGTTTAGAGCTTTCAAATCAATTGAAAAATAAAAAAGTTATAAGAGTTTAAGTGGAGGCAACTTTTGGAAAAATCGAAAAAACCGTTTATCGATAATATCTCGATAACGCGTCGATAGAATTTTTTTATATGGCGATTTTCGTGATCAGCGGGTCAATTTACATTAGAAAAAGTTGTTTTGGTCCAATGGGGGAAAATCGACTCTCATTTTGTCGAGCAGTGTAAAACGAAATTGAAGTGTCTTCAAATGATGAAGATTCGGCTGAAGATCTTGGGGAAGACATGAAGACGGCAATAAGTGAATTTGACAACTATAAACCAAAACTAATAAGTCCGGATGGACTATTGGAAAGAAAAATTTTTTAAATATCCCAATATATACCGACTGGCTAAAGTTGTGCGCAGCGTGCCAGCTACGCAAGTTAGTGTGGAGAGAGCATTTTCAGCTCTGCGATTGGTTCCTACTGATTTAAGGTGTAATTTGTCAGGAGAGTCTTCACAAAAATTATTGTTTGTCAAACTCAACCAGTCGAAGTAAATCTCATGACAGCACTGAAGAAGTGTAAACTAAGAGTCTGAATAATGGCGACGCTAAAGAAGTGTCACGTGCTGCATAAGTACAAAAAGAAACTTATGGAGGCACTGAGGAAGTGCCACGAACTTGTCTAATCGCATAGTAAGAGTTTTTCAAATAACCACATTAAACTTTTCATTTAAATTAGTTAAGTATGTAGATTAAAAGCTTTGGAAAAATTCCATTTAATTTTCAAGATAAGAAACAAAGTTTAAGAATAAAAACCCAGGTATTGTAAATCGTTATTTAGCTGGAAATGTTTAAAATTATTCTTTAGAGTTAATTGAGCATAAAACAAAGAAGTTTTTGATCTGCGAAGTTGAAGGCATATATTTTGAAGGAATTGATTTTTTTACATATCTGGTCAATTTAAGCCCAAAAAAAGTTTCTTCTCCAGGTTTTTTTTATTTAAATTCTTCGTTTTGGTATGCCTTTCATAAATCAAAAGGAAATATGAGTATATGTGCCATGGGGACGGAAATATTTGATATTGAGTTTTTTTTTTTTTTTTTTAATAAAGACTCAATCAATAAGTTTTGTTTTTGAGTAATAAATAAAACTCATAATATAAGACTTATTTTTAGAGTAATTAATAAAACTTAAAAAATAAGACTTATTTTAAGAGTAATAAATAATACTCAAAATAAAATTTTTTTTTTTCGAGGAGTAAATAAAAATCAAAAAATAATGCTTACTTCTTGAATATTATAAAAAATTTAAAAATAAGCATCGATTTTCAATTTTAAATAAAAACCTCAAATCAATAAATTATTTTTTGAGGAATTAAATAAAAATTAAAAGAAGTATTTATGAAGTAAATAATAAAAATTGAAAAATAATGCTTAAGTCTTAAATTATATAATAAAACTCATGAGGCTTACGGTCCCTGGTTTTAACTAAAAGCTGAATTATCTTTGAGCAATATCGATTGCAGGACGCTTTTGCACTAACATGAAAATTAGCCTGTAAAATATAAAAGCGACGTATTCTTATCTCACATCGAAGTAAAGGTTTAAAAGATATCAATATTAACATTTTACACAACATGGTGTAGTGTGCAGGTGGATCTTCTTATTCAAATAACTGAATGGCCTTCAGATTAATGGATCTGATCGACTTTGCGCATTCGTTATTGGCCATAGAGGACTCGGGGCGTGCACTTCTTGCTGTGCTTGGGCTCAGCTCGTCGGATGGGGTGGGGTTCTTCCTCCTCCAACAATGGCAAACACACCACTACAATAATTAAGTGCACTTTCAAAAGTAAGAATTAAGGGAACATCGGAAGAGGGACTTAAATAGACGGACAGTTTTACGTATGGTTTGGGGGGGGCATTGGCTTTTTGGATCGGCGACGGACCATTGGGAAAATCTTAAGCTGTCATTTTAATTCTAACAGGATACATTATTTATTGTAGGAAACAAAATTAAATTCATAATCGTACTTAAGTGTCATCTTATCCATTATTCATTGACTTCAATTTTATCCTTACCAAGCCAAAGGAAACTGTATAATTATTTTGATATATGCATATATATGGGTCATTCTTTTATAAACCGAACAGTTAAAAAATTTTTATTTTTCATTTTAATAAAAAAATCCGAAATTAGATCTCGACATGCCCACCAAAACGTAATTTGCGGTTTTGCACAAAAATTTTTTGTTAATTTTATAAACAATTTCAAAAATCGTCAAAAACGGAAAAATGGAAAACGAGAAAGGCAAAGCTAACTTCGTCTGTACCGAAGTTTTGATACACTTGAAATAGCTTGTCTCAACGGTTAGCGACTTCGACCAAACTTCGCAGATCAGCTTAAAAACATTACATATTACCCATGACCGTGTTTGAGAGCAGTAATATTGAGAACAAAACAGTTTTTCTTACTAAAAACCATTTTCCGAACGAACATTTGTATGGCAGCTACAAGAAGTAGTCATCCGATCCGGTCGGTTCCGACATATTAGCAGCGTGCAGTAAAAAGAAGACTCTGTGCAAAGTTTCAGCTCGATAGCTCCAAAACTGAGGGACTAGTTCGCGTAGAAACAGACAGACGGACAGACGGACAGACGGACGGACGGACAGACGGACAGACGGACGGACAAACTTAATCGACTCAGCTCGTCATGCTGATCAAGAATATATATACTTTATGTGGTCGGAGATGATTCCTTCTATGCGTTGCAAACTTCTGGGCAAAATTATAATACACTTTTCAAGTGTATAAAAAAAGGGTTTTTTAAAAACACGATATCTCAGGTTTGGTTTATCGGACAGGTCTCAAATTGATATTGGTAAAAAGTATTTTACTGTATCTACTCAAATTATAATTTTATAGATTTTTAAATTATTTAATAATATTAAGTAATTGTTGCTAAAAATTATTTATAATTTTTCTAAGTGTTAACCACCATGATATAGCTTCTAAGGATAAACAATTTATTGCCCTAAATATAACTTAAATTTTGGTGTTTTCAAAAGATGGAGACTTTTATGGTTTAAAAGTTATGAATTTTTGAAGTTATAAACAAATAAAAAGATGCCCTTAAATAAAAATTTCTCACGTAGTCAGTTTTAAAGTCATGTGATTGAAACTTGGCAATTGTGCTTTATATTTATCAAGCTTTTCAAAATTGCCAACATCACACAGATCGGACATCTATATCATATAGCTGCCATAGAAATGCTGAATTTGGTTGTGGTATAATATACTTTCAAAACTCTGGTCACCCTAATCCACAACAAAATGCAATTAATCATAGCATTCGTATGGCAGCTATATGAAATAGACGTCCGATCTGTGTGATGTTGACATTTTTGAAAAGCTTGATATATATAAAGCCCACTTGCCAAGTTTCAGTCGTAGAGCTTTGAAACTGACTGAGTGGCAACGCATTCTTTAAGCGCAACTTTTTATTTGTTTATAACTTCAAAAGTTCATAACTTTTAAACTATAAAAGTCTCCATCTTTTTGAAAACACCAAAATTTAAGTTACGTTTAGGACAATAAATTGTTTATGCTTAGAAGCTATATCATGGTGGTTAACACTGAGAAAAATTATAAATAATTTTTAGCAACAATTACTTAATATTATTAAATAATTTAAAAATCTATAAAACTATTATTTGAGTAGCTACAGTAAAATACTTTTCACCAGTATCAATTTGATACCTGTCCGATAAACCAAACCTGAGATATCACGTTTTTAAAAACCCTTTTTTTCCATTTTTCCGTTTTTGACGATTTTTGAAATTGTTTATAAAATTAACAAAAAATTTTTGTGCAAAACCGCAAATTACGTTATGATGGGCATGTCGAGATCTAATTTCGGATTTTTTTTTTATTAAAATGAAAAATAAAAAATTTTTTTAACTGTTCGGTTTATAAAAGAATGACCCATAAAAAAAAAAAAAAAAAACAATAATAAAAAAATTAAATGTTCCCCAAAACAAAAAAAAAAATATAAAAAATAAACAAAAAAAAAAATTATTTTTTTTTTAAAAATTTATTAAATATTTACCCCCCCCACAAAAATCCGGGGGGGGGCTCAAAAAAGAAAATTGGGTTTAAAAAAAAAAAGAAATTTTTACTATACATACATACACACTACGTTCACTTATCATGTAGAATTGCGTGAGACCTATGTTCAAGAAAAAGTTAAATTCAATGTCGCCAAAGGTTTACGTTAAGCTTAGTATTGATATTTAAAATTAAGATAGAAGAAAAAAAACAAATTTTAATCCAGAAAGTTTCTGCTCATAGAATCTCTCTTGATCTACTTTTAAACCAGATTTTTATGCAACACATGTACAATGGGTGCGAATTACTCAGATACCTTGTTCTGGGTCTGTACTAAATTAACTGGGTAGTGTATGCGCCTAACATAGTAGGGGAACGAATCTCTTCACTGGGCGGGCAGTGTAGATCTCTCCGGGGGTCGTATTAGCTTTGGCTACTTTTATTTGGCTCGAAAGTGGTTAAATGACACCGATAACACTAGTTTACAAAAATAAAAATAAATGACCCATTTCCACTGAAATATTTTTTAGTATAGCTTGGAACGGTGATCTCAAAAATCGATTTCAAAAAATTTTCCATGGCTCCGTTTTTGAGATATGAATTTTTTAATTTTTTTGGTAGGTTCTCTTACATTCAAAGCCATATCTCACTTTGTAATTGTTAGATAGAGTCATACAAGATACGAATGAAAGCTTTATAACTGTCAATAACCGTAGAACATTTTCAAACGGTTGAGTAGTTTGAATTCAACACCAAAATATTTCAAAAAATTGATTTTGTAAAACGCAAGATAAAAAATAAATTATTTTTATTATTTCTACTTAAGAGTCGCACTTCTACGAAGAAAACCAGATATCGATTATCAAGATCTATGAACAAACACAGGAGCTGTGAGCAATTTAGTGCAAAAAAATGTGGTATTTTCGTGATTATTTAAAAATAAATTTTCGTTTGCTTCGACTTTGTTCCGTTCTTGATTATTATTTTTGTTCTGACTTTTCGCTCACTTCATAAATTGACCAAAAGATGAAGAAAAACAGAAAAAAAAATTTGGTGTTTTTCCTGCTCAATTTGATATATCTACGGTACGTGAGACATGATTTTCCTCACCAATACCTTGTTGTGTTCGTTAAAGTGGGATTCTTAAGTAGAAATAATAAAAATATTTTTTTGATTTTCTTATATTTTTCCTATGCGTTTAAATCTTGAATTTTCGAGCAAAAAATCCATTTTTTGAAATATTCTTGATCGTTGAATTCAAACTACTAAGCCGATTTGAAAACAATGTTCTACGCGATTATTGCCAGCTTATAAAGCTTTCGATTCGTATCTTGCATGACTCTATCTAACAATTACGAAGTGAGATATGGCTTTGAATGTAAGAGAACATACCAGAAAAATGAAAAATTCATATTTCAAAAACGGAGCCATGGAAAAATTTTTGAAATCGATTTTTGAGATCAGCATTCCAAACTACACTAAAATAGAGTTTCAGTAGAAATGGGTCTTTTTGGCTGTAAACTAGTGTTATCTGGGCATTGACTTTCGCCAATTAGCAAAATGTGACTCTCTCGATCCGCCAAGAAAAATACTTTCGCCAGATGCGCCTCAAGGCAAGGCCGCCCTTTGGGTGGGCAAGCCCTAAACAAAAGGCACTGGCGCGGAGCACTATGAAAAAAGACGACAGAATTTGACTTTTTGAAGATGCACTTGTAATTTCGAACCTGGCCAAATTCTTTTCGCACAATTCACTTTGATTCTCTCGATGTTTTTACCAAAAATTAAGTTAACCAACCGTCTAAGTACTCCAGTCCAGATTTGGGACTAGAGGGGTCTTATGCAATCGCCACGTGGGCTTAATTTTTCTTTGCAAAAGATAACTCTGCACAGGTCGCTTGATATATGTTGTGCTCTGCACAAAGACATTCGCTCACTGTCTCTGCGCCGCTAAGCTATACTTGCATTAGCCTATGCCAGCTAACCGAAGCCGACGTCAGATAAGAACGGTGCAATCGTATGATATGCTGATGCTTATCCAAGGTGACCTAAGAGCATTTGATCTTCTCTTTGCGTACTTCTGCCGTTTTATAAATCGGTTAACCGCAATGTTAATAGTTTTAGTTGAACTTACGCCCCTGTTGGAAACTGGCTACTACAATGGAACCCGATACAGCGAATATTTTTGCGTTATTACGTCAAAAATCGCCCACGAGAGCAATAGGGCCTAGCCCACAGGCTGGGGGCTGGGGGGAACGTCAACGGGACCAATTGTAAGAATGGGGCTTAAACAACGCAAAGGCGGGAGGACGGTTAGCGGACAAGGAATGGCGATTTGAATTTCATCATATTGTTCAATCAACGCATTTGAGTTTGTTCCCTTTTTAGGCACTGAGAATTTGCGGTAACTATTTATCGGTAAGTACTGCAATCGATGACAAAACGCGTAGAGAAGGAAATGAGCTATAACTTACCTGACTAAATTCATCGTTTTGGTAAGCCTTTTATAAATAAACAATAGCTATGAGTCTATGTGCTATTTTAAATTGAGTTTTATTTTTTTAAATTATTAAACTCAAGCAATAAGTTTTATTTTTTGAGTGATAAATAAAACTCAAAAATAAGACTTATTTTTCGAGGAGTAAATAAAAATCGAATAACCAATAAATTATTTTTTCCTTAAGTTGCATAATGTCTTGTTAAGAGGCTTCACTACTTTTCCCAAACCGTTAGATTAATACACTTTCGCTGAAGATTGAACTCCTTTGTCTTAAAAAATGAGCTTAGTGACCTCATCATAGGCGACTCCCCACCAAACCATCATATAAGCCGGATGGTGACCTCTCTGAACGCTAGGAATAAGTTCGAGCGCTTGTTTTGATGACACAGCATACACTCTGTCGTTCTGTTTGTTGAGCGATTGCTCTATGACGAAATTTTTCTCATCAGTAAACAGCATTCGTCGATCGGTAGTTCTACGATTTGTAGATGTAGAGAGTCCGAATGAAAAGAAGAAAAAAGTTTTGCAAAATATTTATGCGTTTCATTTTATGACCAACAAACCGTCTACCAAAACTGGGTATATATACTCTTGATCAGGCGGACGAGCTGGGTTAATTGAGCTATGTCCGTCCGGTTGTCTGTCCTTTAAGCTTATCTGCGAAGATTGATCGAAATCGCTAACCGTTGAAGAAAGCTTTTTGTATTTAAATGTACTTAAACCTCGGCACTGACGAAGTTGGCTTTGCTTTCTCGTTTAGCTGTAAAATGGTTGAAATGTTCTAAGCAGGCTGTGGAAAAATTTGCTTCGTAATTGTTTGTGGACATTTCTGCTGGCATATAAAAATTTCTCAGTCGTGCTCTCACACATGTTGTGTGAGGTACAGCTCCTTTTTTATTTATATTTTATATTAAATTGAATTAAGCTTTTGCTTTTGCCTCATTTTTATTTCTTGAACTTATTTAATTGATAAATAAATTTTATGATCCCATATGGCATTGGACTAATATTCGGACC
>JAEIFU010004026.1:0-20798 GCA_018904235.1 Lordiphosa stackelbergi | reverse complement strand
TTTTTTTTCAGTGAATGGAGAAGGGCGAAGAAGCGTAGAACGTTTATTTTCCGGGGTGTAATTGTCTTCGCTCAGAAATCGGATGCACGACAATCCAATTACCGATCTTTCTTTATATTTTACGGTTACGTACCGCTATACCTAAATAAAAATCCAGGTACCGATACGGAACAGAATACCGAAATAATGTTAGAACCAAAACAGAACCTTTATGCGAAACATGTTCTGTACGTACCGAAACACATAGATTGAAAGCGGTTTTTTTTACCGATCCACCAAATTGGATATTGATGAGTCTCTTTCGCATTCAAGTAAGGAATATACACTGTTTTTACTTGCAGGCATATACAAATTAATTTCAATATTTGCCACGCCCCCTACCGCGATCGTTACTTGCAATATATATATACCCACAGTTTTGTAGATAGATGGTTCATGCCTTCATGACACGGTATTTAGTAATCAGCATTATTTATCAATCCGCCGAATGATTCATAACGATGGGATTAACGATAGTTGAGCTATAAGCAAAATAAGTTCGCAGCAGTACAGCTGCTTATACTGAATATACACTTTCGCAGGTGCAGAGAATAAACTATTGATATTTTAAAAAATTTATAATGTACTTTAATTCAACGTTGGTGAGAGCGGGGACAAAATGTAAGAGTGTATTGGTATGCGATAGACAAAGCGCCGTAAACTAGCCTTGACCTGGCCGCATCAAAAGCTAGTCAGCGATTGCAGAGCTGTTTAATCTCTTGGTCTCATCTTCGGCATGCGTTCGGCTCGTGTATGTATAAATAGCGAAATTTCTGACCGTGTTTGAGAGCGGTAAAATTGAGAACAAAACAGTTTTTCTCACTAAAACCTATTTTTCCGACGACAAACGGACGGACAAAGCTTAATCGACTCAGCTCGTCATGCTGATCAAGAATATATATACTTTATGTGGTCGGAGATGATTCCTTCTATGCGTTACAAACTTCTTGGCAAAATTATAATACACTTTTCAAGTGTTTAAAAATTTTTTCTATACGGAATTCTAATACGGAATATTAATGAATGAGCAGAAGAGCAAATAAAAATCGAGAAGCTAGGTTAAAACTGAACTAAGAAAATCTCTCTCACTAATACATTTAGGCTAAACGGGTACACACACATACACAATTTTCTTCCTTCAACTTAGGGCCGTTTTATCATGTTCGTGTTTTTGCTCAAATCGAAATCCACCTAGATTTTGCCACTAGGTGATTTTGTGTTGGTTTTCTTGTTGTCGCAAGAATAGATTGATTTTTATTAATTTGGGCATTCGTGCGGTCCATACCTGCGGGGGGGTGGCGCGCGGGGGCCCCGGCGTGGTACACGTGGGGGTGTTGGTTTAATTGGCTTGGTATGTCCCGGGCGCGGGGGGGGGACGGTCACACCGGCAGGGTTGCAAAGTCACTAATAACAGGTTGGTAGTAGTCAATGTTGATACGTAGTCGTTGCGCGCCAAATTTAATAAAATAAAGCTTGCATTTCACCAAGTAGGAGAAGGTGTTAATTTTGGAACGACTTGTTATTATGATGGGAGATTAAGCAATTGATGAAAATTTTGCTGTATAGGCCACATTGTGAAACTTTTCGGACATATTTGATCAAATTATTTGCGTATGAAACTATAGTTTTAGATTTAAATCCTGTAAAATCTTAAATCAATGCTATTTTACTCAAAATTTGGTTTGCCTGTTTGAACTCAGGGGAATTAGTATGCACATCTGTCTATTAGACAATGTCTGCAGGTGTCTTGAGTATAAAGGGCACATTAAATATTTTCCATTTTTGGTTTACTTTACTTCAATTCAGACCCAGCTGTTTTTAGCAGCAGTTGCTTATTGATTTCAAATATTTTTCAGTGTGACCATACATAAAATTAAATATTTTGCGTTATTTTGTAGATGGTTTTGAAATCAATGAGGATGAAGTAGATAGCAACAAAATCCATCTAGATGGCTAACCTCGAGCATGAGCAAAGCAAATGTAGCAAATCCACCTAGATTTGCAAAAACAGCAACATGAGAAAACGGCCCTTAGTGTTTTATTGTGGTGTGAGTATTTGTACTTGTGCTGCCTTTCAATTCCCTACCAGTTATACCACTCCCGACATGAGAAGGTTGCTGCTACAATACACAGGAAAATAAGAATGCCGAGATATTTTCAATCTTTTTAATCTTGGAGCCATAGCTTGAAAATTCAATCTCGACTTTCATGGTATTCTACACAATTCAAGCTTTTAAGGATGGGCTCATGCCTTTCGAACTTGTATTATTCCAATTGTGCTTACTTCAATCTTTTCGAGATCTCATGAGAGCGAGAGCAAAGAAATATTTGTAGCCTTTTCAACATGCTTCAACAACTATTCCATTCCTGATGAGTGCGCATGGTCGTGGGTTCAAATCCCAGTAAAGCCCAAAAACATTTATATTTCTTTGTTTTTCAAAAGTCTTAAATAAACCAATACTGATGTTGTCTTTGAAGTGCATAAGGATGTTCTGGCATGGCATGGCGGAGAAAAGAAAGAAGAGTTTCATGGGATCAAATCCGCGCTCAGTTTCATCTCGGATATACTTGCGCCAAGCCGACTTCGATATGAAGGGTGATTTTTTAATAGCTATAGGAAAGTTTAAAAAAAAAAAAACATAAAAATAAGAAAAAGGCATAAAATCTTTACTTGATGACGAATCGATACTTTGTCATCATTAACACTGGCCGATACAGCTGCGATATTTTCTTCAGTTCGCACTCTATTTAAACGTGTTGGTGGTTTAATGTCCAACAATGTAAATTTGGTGCGAAATTTAGTCACAATAGCCCCAATAGCCACTTCAGTGGGTCGATTAAACTGACCATAAAATGGATGAAGCGCGCGATGAACTTTCTTAACAGAGCACGCATTTTGATAATAAAATTCAATAATTTGCAAGCGTTGTTCGTTTGTAAGACGATTCATGGTTAAATTATAGACCAAACTGAAGATGTTTGACAGTGAAACAAAACACGAAACGTGCGTGAGCTGTTTAAACCAGTGTTGCCAAAAAGATAATAGCTAAAAAATCACCTTTTAGAATCAAGTACGAATATTGAGCCTAAATCCAAATCGGACTTCTTGATTGGATCCAAAAGTGGGATCAAGTAAATTCAATTACTAGTGATTTTGAAATATTACATTTTAAGCTTAAGTCAAGCTTACCCGAAGACACTTTAAAGAATTTAACTCACACAGGAACAATGTAAAAACTCTCACTCAAGGTCCCTTTCCTCTCAATAAGATCAGACGACATTTCAGTTCACTCCATTAGAGTGCCAACACAACGCAACATAGAAAAATATGAGTCAGTGGACAAACTGCCCAAAGTCTATGACAACATACAAGCTTCACTAAAAAGCCGAAACACTACATTTCGCCGCGGATCGGAGAAGAAAATTACTTTCTTGTTAATACTCCATCAAACCTGATCCCGATAAGAACTACCTCTTTTTTTATAAAAGGTTCGGTTTGAAAGTTGACTTTTATCAATACTTTTACAATAGATATATGTTTTCGGTCTTCACGGAGGTCAGGTTGATTGAAAAAACGATTTAATCATTATCACATAAATCGTTTTTTCTATCAACCTGACCTCGTGCCGGAGAACATACATCTACAATTAGAAAGGTCGCCAAATCACAAATGTACTTTTACAATATTTTGACTGGGATAATATAATTGTTAGGTATCGGAAAAGTCACACTATCTTGTGCAATTTCGCATCACCTTACTATGCAGACTTCGATAATGGCAAATAAATTGCCCAGATGTAAAATGGGCAAAATAGCAATTAGCAGTTACCATCCAATGTTAAAAAAGGAACAACATAGAGAAGGCATAAGAATTATAACCATAATGAAGGGGAACCTCATTTTCAAAAACAGTTTAATAAATATTGCTTCGATACAATTAGCTTTAAACCAAAATTCAAACAAGAATCGAAGGCTTTGTTTAAATTCGGGTTTACAACTGATTTGGGCTCTAAATCGAAAAACGATTGTGGTTTAAATCTCACACCCAACATATTTTACAGTCAGGTTTGACTGTTTGTTTCCAACATTACAGGGTGCCTGCATAGTCTCGGTCTGTCACTGCCCGCATTCCTTTCATGCTGCTTGCTGCGTGCAGTGCACATAAATCGAAATCCGCACCTTCTTTTGCCATTGTCAGGATACGGAGAAGGATGCCTTGCCCTGCCTTGGCTTGGCTTTAGCTTTAGCTTTTGAGGTTGCCTTGGAGTTTGGTGGCTTGGTTAGATAGCAGCAAGTGCCATGTCTATGACTATGAGCGACATTGTGCGATATGATAGGAGGACGCGCATTTTTATTGTCGTTGTAAATCGTTGCCGTACGTTTCGACATTAATAAAAGTTAGCAAATAACTTGACAGTGGAACAGGGCGAGGGAGCTGCCTGGCGATAGCCTCAAGTGCGTCGGTTTCGGTTTTCATTTTTATTGTGCTCGTCATCAAGTTGATTGTTGATGACTGCCTCCAGCAGCTGCTCGACTCGTCCATTGGGAAATGGGATATAGAATGGAATGGAATATGCAAGGCACAATGAAATTGAGTAATTTGTTGGGTCAGGCGGTCAGCGTTGTGGTTTGCATAGCCAAACAGGCTCCAGACTCTCGCCCTCTCCTGATTGATGTCTATGCGTGTGTAACCTGCCGCAACGGGGGAAATCCTTGCTGACAAAAAAGAAAAAAAAAAAACAGAAAAATAAAGCCAAATGCATTTGAATTGCAGGCGAAGATGTTGTTGGGCCCCTTGATTGTGGAAAATTAGAGATGGAGGCGTGAAAAACTGTATTCTAATGAGTGAAAAACGATGAGATAAACGTCGTACCAACTAAGGCTTCTTTTCGGTGCTATTCAGAATCAAATAACCCGTAAATCTTTATATCGACTTTTTATAAATTTTTAATTCCATATAATTGAAGGTCGATGTAATCGAATAAATCAGAAAAGAATTGTATGTAGGTTTACTTGTTAAAGAAAGGAACGGGTGAAACCTTTTCAGATATCAAAATCTTTCATCTGATAATGATTATATTTATCGCTAATAGAGTACACAAAACTGTTCAAAAAATTCTTAAAGGATTTTTAAGAGATGGCTTCACTAGTATTCAATCGAAACGGACATTATTTTAACAATCTTCATATGAAAGATTCATCACTAGGCTTTATTTTCCAGCATGTGTCGTTTCGGTAAAGTGTAAACAACATAGTTTTTGTGTGCTCCGAAAGGGTTGCCCATATTCGACGGACCCATCTGGCAACGCCATAACTTTTGACAGAGATGTCAGATCGCTTAATGACATACCGCGTTTGAAGCGTCAGTCCAAGCAGATTTTTACCATGGAACAATACACGCCACGCGAGCGCTCTGAAATAGTTGAAATTTACATTCAACAGAACAAGTCAATTGTGAAAACTCAACGTGCTTTTAAAAAATTAAAAATGTGAAAAGTGCGCCTTCTAAGAACACCATTAAGCGTTTATACGAAAAATTTTCGACTGGTGAGGCTCTTTCTAATCCGAAGAGGCCAAATAAAAGTCGACCAAGGCGATCGGCCGAGAATATCGCTGCCGTACGAGCCAGTGTTGAGAGGTCCCCAAGAACATCCCAAAAACGCCGTTCTCAGCAGTTGGGCATGGCTCGGTCCACTTTACAACGGATTATTCGCGTTGATTTGCATTTGTTCCCGTACAAAATTCAATTGACGCAAAGATTGTTGCCTGCGGACAAGCCTCGTCGATTGGAATGGGCCCAAAGAGTCATCGAAATGGCCGAAGATGACGAGCAATTTTGGAACAAAATTATCATGTCCGATGAAGCCCATTTCTCATTGAATGGGACCGTAAATAAGCAAAATTGCCGTATTTACGCCACTGAAAATCCTCAGGAGATTCAAGAAGTGCCTCTTCATGACGAAAAAGTCACAGTTTGGTGCGGCGTTAGTGCGAAAACGGTCATTGGGCCGTTTTTCTTCCAAAATGAAAATGGCCATGCTGTTACCATCAACCAGGAGCGTTATCGCGACATGATGACCAATTTTGTGATGCCAATTATTCGTCGAAAGCGTATGAGGCAGTTCTGGTTTCAACAAGACGGCGCTCCACCGCACACAAGTCGCATAACAATCGATTTTCTGAAGAAATTGTTTCCGGGCCGTTTGATGTCGAAAAGTGGTGATTTGGACTGGCCACCGCGTTCGCCCGATTTGACGCCGCCTGACTTCTTCTTGTGGGGATATTTGAAGTCAAAGGTTTACGTTAACAAGCCAAGGACCGTAGAAGAGCTCAAGGACAACATTCGTGAAGAAATAGCCGCTATTCCGGCCGAAATGTTGGCGAAATCGATGGAAAATGCTGCAAAAAGGGCACAATACGCCATCAACGCCAGAGGCGGCCATTTGAGAGATATCATATTCAAAAATTGATGTAAACAAATCTACTTGGAACAAATTAAATGATTAAGATTGCCAACCGCCAAATTTTTATTTTTTTCTTTGATTTAAAAAAAAATGGGTCCGTCGAATATGGGCAACCCTGTATATTCATGAATATAAATTTATGGAACGAAAGCAGTGATTATTTTTTTCTTTCATTTTTATTTTTATTTTTTTTTTTTTTTTATAATTCTTTTTAAATACTTTAATTTTTTTTTTTTTTCTTTTTTTCTTTTTTTTTTACATTTAAAAACAACTTTAAAAATTGTGTCATATGTCAGAGATGAAGCTGTTATTCGCGACATTGTGACTGAAAACAAACAAAACATCCCCGAAAAATATCACCAAAAAAATATTCGATATCCGATATATCGCCTTCGAAAAATATTCGATAATGATATTCTTCATTTTGGGCAAAAATATCGATATTTCGATATATCGATAATATTTTCGACAACCCTACTATTTAACTCCAAAAAGCAGGAACACAACACACCACAACGGAGGCTAGTTGATCGTACAGCTGTTTCATTGGTATCTCTATCAAATCATCAGCGATCTTCGCTCACTTGTACTGAAGCCTACAGCTTCCACTCCATTCCAGAGCTACCATAATAGTTTGGAAATTCCGAAACGACTTTTCAGCAAAAACCGGCTGTTTTATACACCAGTATGTTTTTAGGCAGATTCAATACAATATCTTACACGCGCTGCCATTTCACCTTGGGTATAGAGTATAAAAAAACACGAAAACTCAAAAAAATTACTCATATTTACTTTTTTAATATTTGTAAGTGGCAAAAAACCAAAGTTGTCACAGTGAGGCAGAAAAACGAACATGTTCGATATGCTTGTCACAGGAAAAATAGTTCAAATAAGTCAATTTTCGAGCTAACTCATTGAATCACTGAAAGTCTGTGACACCAAATGAGTACGGGTGTTCACATTAAACAGTAATCATTCCTATGACACGATTTCTGTGTCATTTGCCACTCACATTACCCTGTAACACTGTGATGTGACACTCTGTGCCCTAATATAAACTCACCATTAGCCACAGGCGACGTCTATAAGAAAAAATTTTAAAGTTTATGACAGGCATCAATCCAGATTAATATTTAATTCACTATTGCAAAATTTTATGTTTTATTTTTATTATTTTTTTCTTACTCACCCTTTAAAATATACACCAAAGAACTGCCAAAACAAAAATACCAAAAGTGAGAGTTCTGTTTTTTGGGGCAGTGTGACCAGATTTAAAGATATATGCATGTAATATGGTCACATTGCCTAAAGCGACGTTCAAATTAATACAAATGATTAATATGCGTTCTTCAAGGCCAACCCCTGACTTAGGGGCCTGATGAGCAGATATGACGCTTTAGTAAACATTAAATTCGTAATTATTATCCAGCTTAAATTTGGTTGAAGTCTCACGGTGTTTTGTAGCTTCCTTTGAAAATTGCGCTCAATCATTTATGGGAAAATGATTCTAATTTCACCCGTTTAATTAAAATTAATTATTTAGGGAGCTATCGATAAAAGCTTTGAAAATACGGATGTAGTATTTTATTGGTATTTAATTGAGGCCTTTTTGTTAGAAGTGTGAACCTCCAACAAAGAAAGCCCCAAGGGCCTTTGGCGCAAAAAAATTGGTCAGTTTTATTTAATGGAGTTTTTTGTTTTGGCTTTACAATTCAAAACCGGTGTTCTTCTTCCTAAATATTATTTTTACTTAATTTCCAATTCCGTCGTTCCAATTCACTGAATCAACGACTGATGTTGTTGAACTAGTTCTAAAGCAACACTGACAGATTTCTACCCTTTGCAACACTGTTCTATTTGACAGCGTGTTAGTAATTAAAGAAAACTTTGTCTCTAAAATTATTCTCACTTTTGTGACTCAATTCTTTCTCACAAGTACACTTTTCAGCTGATATCAATGGCAGCCTCTGCAACAGAGTTAGGCATTACGGACTTGAACTTCGATGTGCTGGATGTGGTATTCGCGGAAATTCCGAATCTTGTTGATAAGATAAGCTTGGGCCAATCGCATCCCTGCCTTGGCGAAGCATTCGCCTTTCATTGCCGCTATGGATTTCCGAATATTACGTTTGACTCACTGCCCGTCGAGAAGTGGTCCTTCCTTCTGTCAGTATGCGGTCAAAATGTCAAGCAGTTGGCGAATTGCAATTCAACGATTATTCGTAAAGTTTTGATTCCGAGAGAACTCCAGAAAAAAGTGCTAGTCGAGCTGCTAAGAAACGTGGAGGCGGAAAGTGGAAAGTTTAAGGAAATTGGCGTGACAGTTACAGGCAATCGTAGTTTGATTGAACCTGTTATTAAAGCCCTAAAGACCTTACCTGCCCTCAGGAAATTGGAGATACACAATATTGCGGCCACGGAAGGTATGTTTTTTTATAGAAAATTTTAAGAATTTGTATAAATATTTTACAATGTACAGTTTACCATGTGAATAATCTTACCGAATTGGAGGTCCTGAACATACAACTTTTACGTTCGCAAAAGTTGGACGTTTTTCGTACGTTATCAGCTTTGAAGAACTTGACTTCTTTAGAAATATTTGGAGGAATTATAAACACGACAGAGGGTACCGCGTCCGCGTGGCCTCTCCTAGAAAATGTTTCTATCAAAAAAGCAGAGGTTAAAAATAATTTTCCCTATTTCCCCAAATTAAAAACTCTAAGCATAAGTTGCATCAACTCCCGAGCCATAGTACTTCAATCGGAATATGCAAACCACTTGGAGACACTCGAGATTCAGCGCAATACAAGGGGTGGCACCATGAAGGAAGCCAAAATAATTGGCACACTTAAGTCATTGAAGAAGCTCTACTGGCAGCCGAGGGATGATAGTTGTCTGGAGTATCTGACCAATCTGAACAAATTGGAGAATCTTACGCTGGTTAAGTCAAATGAAATAACCTCCACGGGCTTGCAGAAGGTGTTACGAGCCTGTAAGAATATTCGTAATTTGGCGATAGAAAAATGTTCAAAAATAGAACTATCATTTTTATGGTCGGTCAAGGAGATAGTGCGAGAGAATAACGTACAGCCAGATAATCCATTGAATTTAAAGATGAAGTGGGAGAGATATACGATCTTTCGGAGCGCAATGGCAAGCTTTTATTTAAAAATATAAGGGTTGCCTTTCTAACAATTCAAAACAAATTACTACCGATTTCTTGGGTCAAGTTTTCTATAATTTAATTTTCTTCAACAGTTCAGTTAATCGGTTAGTTCTTTGTTCAATAGTTTGAAACTTGAAAGGCAACCCATGTACATATAATAATATTATTAACAAATATGTATATTTTCAGGCCCTTCCATCCTGGACGGATGACGAGCTAATAATCCTGGATGTGGACGATTGGACTCGTCTTATCATCAATAGGCCGTTTTTCAGACGTTAGCGTGCTTTGACAAAATCCGCTTTACAAATTTAAATTACTTGGACATACATAACCTTTGTCCCGTATATATTTGTTACTTTTTAATTATTTTCCAAAGGGCTGCAAACCTCATAAAAGCCGTAAAACTTTTTCCCTAACGCAAAACACAAAATTTATTTATGTAAATAAAACAAAGTCTTGTGTGTAACACAGCTTTTATCTGGATGGATTTTTAAGATCTTTGATTTGACGGATTTGTTTCCGCCCCGAATAGCAATTAAAACAAAAAGCGAAAAAATCTGTGCAAAATATAGAGAAAATTTGCAGAATGTTATGATTAGTTTAGATTTTTCCCAATATTTAATACATCGAAAATGTCAATGGGTAAATAAGACACTTTGGCTAATGGGCACAAAAAAAGCGTAATTTCCAAAAATCGCATAAGTTTCGATTTTTATGAAGATTTAATAGTCACTGTTCACGGTTTAAAAGGGGATGTAGACCAATCGGTCAAAAAATCACGAAATTTGCTAAATTCTTTAATGAGTTTATATCAGGGGCGCCCATTCCCATTCCGCAAGCCACGCATTTGAGTTTTTTTTTGACGCAAAGAAATAGCAGGTGCGTATACGACTTAGGCGAGCCACACAAGCCTTCATTAAGCAACAAAAAATTCATATGCGTGCTCTCCTCTCTTTCTTTTCTAGCAACAACAACATCATATATGTCTCTCTCTCCGATGTCTCTCGCAAACTAGAACGAAACAGCAAAGAAACTTAATATATTTGTGCACTAGTATTTCATTCCACGCGGCCGTAAGCTCAGTCTGGGCACCCAGGGCTTAGATTGTCATGAAATCGGGTAAGTAGACGGATAAACAGACGGGTAAGTAGACTGTTAAATGGACAGAGTGTTAAAGATCGAAAGGTCCACAGAAACGCGAAAATTGCTCAATTTTAAATTGGGTATAGATTATCATGAAGATTTTTTAAATGGCAATTTTAATGTATACTACAATTCCTCAAAGCTTCAAATGCGAGCCGGATCAGATCTTTTTATATTTTCAATATATTTCGTGTACAAAATTTGTCACAAATTCGATTTTCTAAGTATTGTTCATCGCTGGCCCCCTAATTTTTCCCAATCTTTCCGGTGATTTTCGGATACCATCTTGCAAAAAAGTTGTCATATTCGGAGCACACAAAAACTATGTTGTTTACACCTCAGCAAAACGACACCTACTGAAAAAGAAAGACTAATGACCCAGCGGCGCAAATTGCCGGCGTTACTTTGCCATCAGTATGAAGGAAATAATCGCATACAATCTGCATTACTTTGCCATGTGCATGGCCACTTTGTAAACGGGCTGCCGACAACCTGCATTACTAGGTATTAAGGATGTAAGCCAGAGCCGAACTTCCCATTACGAATGTGTACATTATTTTTAAAATTGTAATGCAGAATGTTCGCAGTCTGTTTGTTTTCGATTACTATCTCTCTAACGAAAATCAGAGATTGTAGTGCCTTACATTTTCGACAGTCGTAATGCATATTTTCGACAGAACACGTTGAGCTCTGCGCCGCTGGGGATTAGACTTCAGAGAGAGAGATAGTGAGAATATAACAAAAGTCAAAGCACCCTCAGATTTACAAACATAAAGTATATGCATGAATAATTTTTATTGGCATAAATTTAAACAGTTGCATTATTACAATTTTAATTTTCCGCTTCAAAGCAGCAAAATATGTTCCGTGAACTGAAACGCTCTTTTCGAAATGGCACTTTTCAAAAGAAGCGTGCGACTATTCTAATCGCTTTCTGTTGAATGAAAGTCACTGTCTTCCAAATGCCTTTGGCAAATTTTACTACATATATTGTGTAAGTAAAACACCGGTTGACTTTGATCAAGTTTTTCTTCTTTCTTCATCTTTTGGAGCACGTCTTAATATAATGTTCGATTCTTTACATCGACATACGCAAAAATATTGGCTCGACATTTTCACAAACCATAAATAGAATAGAAATCCCTTCGGCAAGGAAAAAAATTCGTGCGCACACAAAATTTTCAATCAAATGACAGCAACACAATGAAACTTTGGAGTCCCCATCAATAACCCTAGGCCGACTGTTTTTGAAAAACCGAAGGTTTTGGACAATCGGTCAACGAGATCGTGCGGCTTTTGGCCTTTGGACTATTTTAGTGAGGCTACATTGGCGACATTAAATGATTACGGTTCGGAAAACGTACTTTATTTGGTATAAGCGTACTACTTTGGTATAAGCTGATTCAGGTTATACACTCCTGCCCAAAATTATACGACACCGTGAAAATTTTAGTTTCGACCCTCGTTGGAGAATGGGAAAGCATAATACAACGAAATCAAGTATGCAGAATTAAAGCTTAATGAATTCTGCTTAAAATCTGATATTCTTATCTCTGATTGCATCTCGCGTTTTCAAGTAGAGGTTAAAAAAGCAAAAAAGTTCGATTTTTGTCATGTCTCAAATTTAATTGCCTTATGCTTAACGCTTTAATGTAATTTTTATTAAAAACAAGTAAGAGTGTTGCGGTCGAGTGCCCCGACAGCAAAATACCCTGTTCCAAGTAATGCGGTTCCTATAGCTTTGAATTCCTTTTATTTTAAAATTTATTTGAATAAATGGGGAGGCGCACTTGCATATCTTCGGTGTTTTTGCACAGAACAGATATTGGGCCTAACTGAATATATATTAAGTCACTAGGCGCAAGCTTAAAAATTGTAGCTCTGACAGTTTTTCGCGGTTAGAAGAAGGAGGAGGAGGAATTTGCCAAATCTGGAACAAACTTGATCTGGGTACAGTATACACCTACATACATTTGTGTAAAAGTATGTAACAGGGAGAAGGAACCATTTCCGACCCTATAAAGTATATATATTCTTGATCAGCATCAACAGCCGAGTCGATATAGGAATGTCCGTCTGTCCGTCCGTCCGTAGGAACAAACAGATCTCAGAGATGGTAAGAGATAGAGGTTTGACATGTATGGGACAAATGCTTCTTTTATCTGTACGCAGATCAAGTTTGTTTCAAAGATTGGCCACGCCCCCTCCCGCACCCCCAAAATTTGGAAAAAACGTTCCCACGTCTCCCACAGTTTTGAAGATAGACGATTTGTACTTTCTAGAGATAGTTAGTAATTAGCAAAATAAATCGATTTGCCGAAGAAATGATACAAATCGGATAAACAGTTCAGAAGTTATGAGCAAAAAAGCGAACCAAGCCCCCCCGCTACCACCCCACCCACCCTAAAAAATGTTGCATACTTTTAGGATGGTCACCCTAAGGAACGCAGGAGCATTATTAAACATGTTTTTTCATGACTAACGGGTTTATCGAAGTCGGTTAGAGCCGACTTTAACTTACGCTCTCGTTGTCAATTGTACAGGGTATATTGAAGTCGGGCTACTCGACTGCAACGGTCTTACTTGTTTTATCTGATTATGTTAATATAGATTGCACTGAACAAAACTGTATCATTGGTTTTGTCCTATCAGCTCTTGTTTCCAAGATATGGCGGAAAAACGAACAAATTGAATTTTTGGCACTCTAGGATTTATTGAGGCCACACTAGGCATAAATATGTGAGTTTATGAGCTATTTGCGATAAAGTACATATCAATGCATTTTTAAAAAATCAAAGGTGCTATATAAGTACAGCGGAAAGTGTCTAAATTGGCCTCTAAAGACAGACATTTTTTGATTTATAGCATTTTTATCAAAATAAATCATCCCGTTCAGGTTAGCGCGGTTCTTGAATTAATATATTCGCCATCTGAGCATATAGTCCAACATATGATCTAATTTTGTGATTTTTATGTCCTTTTAATTAGTTTATTTGGCAAAGTTATAGCCTGTTAAAGACGAAAATACATATTTAAATTTATGGGAGGAAAACTAGATTGTCAGTAAAAAAATTTATAGGAACTGTGAAAAGGCTACTAGTTTCAAAATATAATTTATCATCTACATGTAAACATATAACAACTTATGCCTAATCAAGTAGTCTCTTTAAAGTTCCTATACAGATTTACAGTAACAATCTAGTTTTCCTCCCATAAATTTAAATATGTTTTTTGTCTTTAGCAGGCTATAACTTTGCCAAATAAACTGATTTGAATGCCATAAAAATCACAAAATTAGATCATATGTTTGGCCATATGCTCAGATGGCGAAAATAGTTATGAAATAACCGCGCTAGCTTAAACGGGATGATTTATTTTGATAAAAATGCTATAAATCGAAAAATGTCTGTCTTTAGAGGCCAATTTAAACACTTTCCGCTGAACTTATAAATCGCCTTTGATTTTTTAAAAATGCATTGATATGTACTTTATCGCAAATAGCTCATAAACTTACATATTTATGCTCTTGGAAACAAGAGCTGATGGAGCTAAACCGAAACCAGTTTTGGAATCAGTGAACATAAACTTATCATATTTTTAAATCATCAGGGCTGCACCTCACAAAGATGGTCATTTTGTTGGCCTGTGTTATCAATCTTTTAGTATAATTTTGAAACTAGTTTTTATTAATTTAATATAATTTCTTATTAAGTTTGTTGTATAAATTCAGTTCATTATAAACTGCCATTAAAATTAAAACATAATATTTTGTAAACCTTAATATCCAAAATCCCGAGTCAATAATATTTTCCATGGCGGAATTTGCCATCTTTGTAACACGATCCTATTAGACATCAACCTACTTAACATTTGTACAAGACAAAAGCTTAAAAATGTAGACAGAGCAAATGGGTATTAAACCTTTAAACCAGAGTCCGGTACGTTTCTATTTTCTGTGTATACAAGAGCCCTCTGTAGCAGCGACGTGGATACACCGATAGTATACGAGCGTACACTACTCTCTTTTGCAACAACAAACCAGTGCTAACTGAGAGCGATCCCCTCTTTTGCAACAATAAACAAGTGTTAAAGCGTGGCTAACACACACACGCAATGCCAAAATGAGCATGAGTGTTTTGCCGGCCACTAATTTAAACTCAGAATGTTGGATGTTAGATGTGCTCAGTGTGATTAGCCAATTAACTAGGGGAGAGTGCGGGGTTTTGATCATAGTTTTGTTTTTCGAACATATCTTCGCCAAAAATCAATAATTTTTCGTTCTGTAAATTTTGTATTTTAGGTAAAAGATGCACAAAACTTTTCTCATCACTAGTTTTAAAAAAAAAAAAATTTTGGGTTTTTTTATTTCATATTGAAAAAAAGTGATCTTGTGACATTTCGAAAATTTGTGGGGGGTTGTGAGCCACCCATCTAAAAGTTCAAAATTCCTGTTTTTAAGCCATTATTCTTTATTAAATGAAAAAATGAACAATTTTTCTCATATTCTGAATTAAGAAATATCAATGAAGAGTGCAAATTGATTGACGGCATCAGGCTTTTTTTCTTTTATATACAAGCACTTTTTGCTTGTGGCTGTTCTTTTGTTTACCTTTTATAATGTGTTTTTTACTTTTTTGGAGAGTTTTTTGGATGACGTCACAAAACCAAAAAGAAATTGTTACAAACAAAAAACATATTTCTATCAAAAAGGCAATTGACCAAAGATATTTCCCTCATACTTACTTTTGTCATTTCAAAACCAATTTTGTATAATATTCACAAGTCAAATAAAAAAAAATCGAGTTCTGGTTCACGAACTTAAAGAAGGTGTAGACTGATAGGTTGCTTGCCAAAAGTTAGGTAATAAGAGGGGAGACACATGACGTAAACAAAAAGTTTAAATATATTTTTTTTGTGGCAAATATTCGAGTGGCTCACAACCCCCAGCGGCTCAGAACCCCCCATTCTTCCCTACATATTGAATTGTTCGCACCAGGGCTGCATCCTCCTAAAGATCGGGAGGTGTTTACTCCTCGGGGTCGAACCGGGGTTCAGGAATAATTTTGAAACAAACCTAGTGCTAATTTCCCTTCTTCCAGATAGCTGCTATGTATCATATGACATATGGCTCTATGAAGAAGATGAGAAATCTGCCCTTTAACATTTTATTGATATATTATATATGGAAGTAGGGAGGCTTGATAGTATCATATTCGAGCTTGGATCGTCGAACGTTTTAGCAGGCTCCAGGTCAATAAATCATGGAACAATGAGTATTAGAGATAAAATTTACAATGCCTCTCAATCTTGAGTGGTGATAATCGATAGTCCGATAGTGAGATTCTTATTGTCCGTAAAGGAAATCACAGTTAGAGCGAGACGGGCGTGTTTCACAGTGCATACAGAGAGCGTAAGTGACAAAAAACTGCTGACTAATCTCTGACAGAAGCGGCGTCGACTGCGCAACCGTTAAGTCTATTTATTTAGACTTTTAAAACAAGACACACATCACACAAAAGAGGATGGTCGACTGTACAGCTGTTTTAAGAACCTCCCGGTTCTATCATAAGCAGGCTATGCATATCTTCTGCAAGTTGGCAGAGTCCATTGCTATGACTGTTCGGGAATTCCAAAGGCAGCAGAAGTGCAAAAACTGAAAACTGCCAATTTGGCAGAAGTCTTTGCGTATGTAATATTTTTCTTAGTGCTAGAAGTACAGGACTTAGTTGGAAGCACTAATCACTATGACAATGGGGGTAATCAAGTATTTTAAAAGTATTTATTTATTAGTTCCAATTAAATATTATGGAATGAAGCTGCTGATTGGCCAAAAAAATTGTTAAAAATCTTACAATAATACTTTCTTTTTCTTTCTTGTGAAACTTAATTTATCATCTCTCTCAGAGTGACGAGAGAGCGAGTTGAACAAAATTATAACCCCTCACCACAACGGAATACTTCACCTTTATGGTAAATTCCCCTTGGGTTGGACAATTATCTAGAATATTCCATTTATATTATTTGATTACCTCAATTGATCAAAAGTTATGAATTTTGCAACGAAAATACTCAAACGGCGCTACTGTGCAAACGCTGCCATATCAAGCAAAACCAATTTGCAACATAACCTTAGCTTGCATGTCTACTTAACACATATACAATTTCACTCAACACACAAATTCATCACAACACAAAATTAACACAAGCAATTTCAACACATGCGTATTCAACACAATACAATTTCAGCATAAATCAATTTTATCACATTCAAATTAAACACATGTCAATACAACACGTCAAAAAAAAACAACGATTCAGTTCAATCTTAACATTCGTCAATTTAGTACAGGAACAAATTCATCACTAGACATTTTTAACAAAATTATTTATCACAATTCAAACATTAAAATATCTCTGCTCTACAAGTCGGCAATTTGCTTATTTGTATTTAACGGGTCGAAATCAGTTTAGTCTCAGATGTCGATGTGACACGCCACGGACCAACAACAGCGTTAAAGGCTAGCACAACGCTTTCAATGGAAAAATTCAGGTCTATCATGCAACAATTGAAAAATTCATTGAGACGCTCAAAAAGGAACAAACATTAGTAAATGCATTTCTAGACCAGCATTCAGTAGACCTTGAGATTGCAAAAAAAATCGAAAGAAATATTGTCACTACGATGAAAGGCTGAAAAATATTGTGTGTAGTTTTAAGCCCAATTCCGATATAATCAATAACTTAAAATGCATTGCAAAAAAGGTTAAAAATTAAAATGTAATTATATAATATACACAGATGCATTTGTCTTGTGATTTTGTTGATTTTTAAGATTACATAGGAAAGATTGCGCTGCAAACAAAATTTTTTTTTTGCAAAATCGCGCGATTTTGAAAAAAAAATTTTGCCTGCGGCGCGCTTTACTTCACTTAGAAAAACCACTGCATACATTAATTTTCCACAGCAACAGTGTGGAAGCCTTACGTGAAAAAACTCAAGTCTTTTATTCATCAATGGAAACATTCATTGAGTCGGTCAAAAAGGAACAAACATTGGTAGAAAATAAAAAGTGTTATGTGCAGAATCAAGCCCAATTGCTATATTATCAATTACTTAACATGCGTTGCAAAGAATGCTAAAATATACTACACTACCTTATAGCCAAGAAACCCAATTTCTACTACACCTATTTTATATTTTAATAGATTTTCGAGCTCAGCATTCCAAACTATACTAAAAACAATTTTAGTAGAAATGGGTCATTTAATTTATTTATTTTTCTAAACAAGCGATATTAAAAATGCAGGGCCACACAAGCGAATATAGCGTTCACATTGATAAAACCACAAAATTTAAGAAATAAATCGTACACTCTTATTGCGTCATCCTATACTTTACCCGTAGTTTTTCTGATTTTTAGATAGATGGGTATTAAATTTGAAATTTCATGATAAAATTACGTGTCAAGGAATTAAGGGTCCACGATAAAAATTCACGGATTGTAGTAAACACTTTCACTTTTATTCTTGCAAATAGCTTACAATTTTATTTTACATCAATGAATTCCCGTCTTAGAGGTCATAGGATCACTGTAATTCAGTTTCTTCGTGCTTAAGTTGTTGTGTGTTGAATTGACGAATGATTAAATTAGCTTTGGCTAAAATTGCTTGTGGTAAACTTGTATTGTGTTACAATTGCAGTGTGTTGAAATTCCTAGTGTTGAATTTGTGTTATGTTGAACTGACGCGTGTTGAATTGACTAGTGTTGAAATTGTTTTGTGTTAAAATGACGTGTGTTTAATTGACGTGTTAAAATTGTTTTGTGTTAAATAGACATGGAACCTTCCAATATCAGCAATGCAAATTTTCAAGAGTTGTCCAACGGGAGGGAACGGGGGAAGTTTCTGATGACGCAACACCCCCCGAAGGCAAATGGCGAACCATTGAAATCTATGCAGCAGCCAGAGAGCCATCAACGATGAGTCAATAGGGTCAGTTTGGCCCTCGGGTCACAGTGGACAAAAGTTCAGGCAAAAATTCAATATGTGAAACGCTTCATTAAACTTGGGAGAAGTACGGAGCAGATAAAAAGAAAATTGGATAAAAATTTTTGAAATACAATTGAGAGGAAAATATGATTCCGAAATAAAATGGACTCTACTGGACACAAACTGAAACGGAAACCTTCAAACCTTCATCAAATTTAATATTTTCCACTCAGAAAACTTCATGAAGCTTGATGCTTAAAACCCCCTTTAACTGCATTTTTAATCTGAACTCCTGACCTTTCATTAAAAAGTTTTACCCATCTTACTCAATACGCTGGTTGTCATAATCTTAGTTTATTTACGTTTTTATCCACCAGCTTTCCACTGTTCCTGATCGGCGGTTTTGCTGAGAGCGCTTCATTTTGAATAGCTTTATGCAAACGTCTTTTGCATTGAAAAAAAAAAAACACAAAAACGAAAAAAAAACCATCAGCTTTTTGTCCAAAGTAATTAAAAATGCTGCAGTTGATGCTTAACTAGTTTTTAATAAGTTTTTAATTAAAAATAAATATGCATTTGTGTGTAAAAACCCACCCACCATGAGGACAACGCACGTGACGGGCAGGGGCACGTGGCGTGAAAAGATGCTCTTCACGGGGGGACGGGGACGGGAACTGTGAACACATCGTCATCTTCCACTGCTCGTCGCTGTTGTTTGCTCTACTCATTACATGGCGCGTAGACAAGGCAAACACAATTGAATTAGCATGGCGAGCGTAAAAAAAATCACGCATACGTCACGCCTGAGAAATTTTATGGGGGCAATCCCAAAGCCGCCTCCCCACAAATCTCTGGGGTGGGCCAGCTTTGGGATAGGTAAAGCTGGTATGGTTCGTTTTACAGTCTTTAGCGTGTGTCTGTTATTGTCCTACAATTGCCCTCAACAAGAATAAAGTGTGATTAGGCAGTTGGTACTTTATAATAAGCAAAAACGAAGATTGTACACTCTTTATGGAGTTTGAAAGAAAGATAATGGAGCAAAGTGAGAATGGGAAAGGTGAAACTATTATATGGCTAATAAGCAAGTGGAAATATTAAAAAGAGAAAGCAACCGACAGCACAAACAGGATCCGGCAATAAGCAAACAAATACTGGAGATAATAAATCTATTAGGGTTTTCACATCAAATTGGTTATCAAGGAGTTTGTTTAAAAAATAAATTTAATCTTTGTGTAGTGAACACACTTTTATGTACTTATCATGATAACTTGATAATTGTACAATAAAAAAAAACATTTATGTACGTGACTTGAACCCAGGTCTGTTTGACTTTCAGTCTCATACCTTACCCCCACAGCCACCAAGATAGAGAGAACAGCTAAATGTGCTATATAACTCAAAAGTATCTTTTCTATTTTTATTTTATATTTTCCAGAAGATAACGAAGTGTTTTTCAACATTCAAAATTATATTCAACCAGTTAATCTCATGACCTAGGACTGGGCTGGTGATGTCAGCTTATTTTTTCCCAGTACACTTTGTTGTTGGAGATTTAATTTTTAAACACATTACTTGATAACCAAGTTGACGTGGAAACCCTAATTATTTCAACCATACAAAATGATACACCCAGGCTTTAAAAACCATCCAGATAAGCCTACCCTGTAGTACGGCGTACCGGAACTGGATCTAACGAATCCACTAACGAATCGTTACTACCAGCTACCAGCCTAACCACCAGCCATGTTATTTGCCTAACGATTTTTCTATGGGAATGTCCGCAAAAAGTACCGTCGGTGCGACTCTGCATTACCAGTCGTTAGTGTAGGGATGTGTCGGTACGTCTTTGTAATGATTCGTTAGCGGATTCGTTAGATTCCCCCTCCCCCCCAGGGTGTTGTTTTCTTCAGGTTTTATTATAATCTAGAGATGGGCACGGAACGGGATTCTTGAACCCGAACCGAACCAAACTGTAAGCGATCCGCTATTTCCAGC
>JAEIFU010004025.1:0-20833 GCA_018904235.1 Lordiphosa stackelbergi | reverse complement strand
GAAAGGCTTGTTCCAAAAAATGTACCAAAAAAATTATTATAATATATTTTATATTTTTTTAAATATATGTGAAAGCCGCATCTTTTCCAAACATTTTGAGTGGTCGAACATATCGGTAGCTTGAAAATTGAGGAAGTTATGGCCATTTTTGTCATGTAATCTCAAAAATATCAGTATGAAAAATTGATCAAAAATTTCTAATAAATTTTATTTTTGGTTCTTTTTTGCCCAAACATACCTTTTGAGCTACTAAATAAAATTTTAGGACCCAGAAAAGAACGCTTTGGTTTTAAGGCTTACAGAAAAGTTGTAAAAAACACTTTCAACGACTTCGTCTTGGTGTGGACACCGATTTTGAATTATTCAATCGGTACAGAATTCTAGCAGCGACCTGTATTGGCACATTGTGTAATACGACCGGGTCTTTTCTTTCTTGTTTTATTTTATCAATTTTATTAGTCTAAAAATAAAAGTAAATAGAAAAGAAAAACTAAAACAATTTGCATTCATAGTAATAATATAATAAATTAGTAATAATATAGTAATAATAATAAGATGCTCTAAAAAATAAATTACACTCTAACTAATTTTGAAATTGGACTTCTTGATGTCGTCTTGACTTTAAGTGAGGAATCATTCACAAGAACCGCGTGATAAATACCAAGCTTACCTTTGATAGTTTTACAATTTTCGAACCTGGTTTTCAAATATTTTGTACACTGTTGGTAATCTTTTGGGGTGCATAAAAACATTGATGGTTTTCAAATTATCATTTGCCCTTTGAAGGTCGCTATTTCTCCTTCTTGAAAGCAGTATTGCCTGGCAAGCCGCTCCCCTTCCATATCACAAGAAAAATTATGTGGAAATCCCTTTCAAAAGATTACCATCGTACGTGGGCAAATTAAGAACCGAAAATAAAATTTATTAGAAATTTTTGATCAATTTTTTCATACTGATATTTTTGAGATTACATGACAAAATGGCCATAACTTCCTCAATTTTCAAGCTACCGATATGTTCGACCACTCAAAATGTTTGGAAAGATGCGGCTTCCACATATTTTTTTTGAGAATTTTCGAAGGATGGGTCTTTTTTGCTAGACTAAGTTTTTTGAAAAAATCCTTCTTTTTTCAAGAAAGGTAAAAAATATAAAATTTTTCAAAATATTTTTAAAAAGCACTTTTTGATCCTGAACATTTAGAAAAAAATTGCAAAGCTCTATTTTAAACCGTTTTCGAGTAATTGAAAATTTAAAAAATTAACAGTATTACACTTTTAAGCGTAGAACTTCTGCAAAAGAGCTCCAAAAAAGCTCACATTTTGGGGTGAAGCTTCTCTCATAACAAGCTTCCTTTGGGCCAATTATCATCCAATTCGGAGACATCATCCCAGAAAAAAACTTTTTTTGTATGGAATGCCCCATCTATGGATGGCCAAGATAGACGTTTAAATAGAAGTTGAAGACCGAACTAAAAAAACGAAAAAACCGAAAGTTAAACATCTTTCATATAAAACGCCAGCATTAAAACAAACTATTTTTTATAAATAAAACCCGCTTTTCGATCAATAGTTCCTGTGACAGCTATAGCATATAGTCATCCGATTTTGACCGAAACTTTCCAAACCTTGTAAAAGTGCATAATATTAATAATTGCTATAAGAGACACGTTAACAGTTAAAAACAAAAAAGTTTTTCTCACAAAGACCCACTTTTCGACCGATAGTTCCTATGGCAGCTATAAGATATAGTCATCCGATCCGGTTCGGTTCCGACATATTAGCAGTGTGCAAAAAGAAGACTCTGTGCAAAGTTTCAGCTCGATGATTTTAAAACTGAGAGACTAGTTTGCGTAGAAAGAGACAGACGGACACACAGACGGACAGACAGACGCACAGACGGACGGATAAAGCTCAATCGACTCAGCTCAACGCCCTGATCAAGAATATATTTATAGGGTCGGAAATGAATATATCTATGCGTTGCAAACTTCTGGGCACAATTATAATGCCCTTTGAGATAATAAAAGTGAGCTTTGGCCATGGAATATTTTAAGCTTTAATTTGAGTAAAACAAAGAAAAAGTACAATATATAATGTAAACGCTAAAAGTTGTGGGCAGTAAGGTCCCAAGGTACAGGTTAACAAATAGTCATACGCAACGTGGCAGAATACGGAAGTGGGGTTTTTCTTCTTTTACAAAAAGGGCAAGTGCAAATTTTAATTTAAAATTTATATATTGTGAATGTAACTATATTTATTTATAACTAGTTAGCTGAAATAGAAATGCTGGATTTTTTTATATTTGAATCATTATGATACGCAACGTCTTATCAATTCCGATCAATCGAATTCGGAAACGGGAACAGGGGTGTATATCTAAAAACTTTTTATGAATTCATATTTATTCATGCTCGTATTTAACTCGATTTGTACACCTTCAATCAATGCTTTACTTTTACGTATTAAACTTTGACTCACAAGTGGAGGAAAAATTCACAGCCTGTCAAAAACAGCAGATTTACGCCAAAAATTACGAGGGTATACCTTCAAGGGGCGCTCAATAGCTGCGTCGCGTAAATTTACACAATTACGCTCCCACGCGGGCTGGTGAACAGTGTTCACTAAACACCCTAAGAGTATATTAAGTTTGTGCAAAAGTACATATATAAGAGGAAGATGGAATCATTTACGACCCTATAAAGAATGTGTATTCTTGATCGGCATTAACAGCCTAGTCGATATAGCCATGTCTGTGCGTCCGTCCGTCCGTAAGAACAAACAGATCTCAGATATGAAAAGAGGTAGTAGTTTTGACATGTATGGGACATATAATTCTTATACCTGCAGGCAGATCAAGTTTATCTTTAATATTTGTATTGTGATGCATTTTTAAATAAAATTTAAATTTAAGTCATATTCTCCAATAATAAAATGGAAAGTTTTAAAATATTTTTACAATTAGGCTCATTCCCGTTTCCGAATTCGATTGATCGGAATTGATAAGAGCTGTAGTTTCTAAGAGACGATTAAAGAATTCGGGCGACTCTTTTTGTCATCAAGAGGGTCGAATGAACGTAAATGGGGTTTTGAAGTTAAAAGTTGATTCCCAAGCGGTCATAGCGGTCAAAAAAATAAAATATTTGTGATCAAACTAGACAATTCAAGCTGGTCATTTATGTTTAGTAATCATAACACTATGTTATGTTACAATTATGTCTGGAACTCAGAGTAGGCATTTGTTGCAACTTTAATTTACTACAAATCAAGACGTAATGGATTTTTTCCGAAAACAAAGTCGTGTTCAGCATACGAAAATCATCTTAAAACAACACCGATCCTGCAACATACTTAAAAATGTCTTACTTTGTCGCCTGGTGTTATTTAATTAATTTTTGGGTCCCTTTACCTCATTACCGCAATATATTGTTATTGACGCCGACGAGAGCGCAGTTTTAAACTCTTTAAAAGTTGCAATCATTGGCTTCATTTTCCATTTATTTTACTCCCTTTTTGTCAATAGTTGATGTGGGAGGGAGGTACACTTCTTGGCGCGTCATTCAAGCGTACTCGTCCTTTATGGTTGGTGCGGCGGCATTTTATTTATGTTACTTTTTTTGATCATCGACATCTGTGTCTGCTGGCCAGGTATTAATTAAAATTTTAATTGAACGTTTGTGCTGCAACGCGACATTGCACAATGGGCGAAATGACCAATTTAGAGAGAAGAAAATCCAAAGTAAATGAGATCATCGCAACCTGTTTATTTTCTCTTAAAGATAGGAATAAACGCACAAAAAAATAATTATTTTTTTTTTTAGTTTTTAAATTTAAAACAAAAAATTTTTTTTTCAAAATTTCAAAAAAGATTGCTTAATTTTTTAAGGTTGGAATAAAAGAAATTAAATAAATAATAAAGTTTTTAATATCTTTTTTATGGTCAATTTAAAGTTTTTTTTTTAGTTTTTAAGATCAAGCTGAAGTTTTTTTTTTTATTTTTTCGGTAGGTACCCATACAATTTGAGCCAATCCTCGCTTCAGAAACGTTAAATGGAGTCAAGCAAACGATGAATTGAAAGGTTATTGAATTTTCAACAATAGCGCAGAACATTGTTTTTAAATCAGTTAAGTAGTTTGAATGCAAAGAGCAAATATATTTAAAAACGAGAAGGCCAAGCTAACTTCGTCTTTGCCGAAGTTTTTATACCCTTGCAAATGTTTTAATACATCAGAGTTTAAGAGCGCCAGCATTAAAACAAACAATTTTTTTAAATAAAATTCCAAATCTTTGTAAAAGCGCATAATATAATAATAATAAGGCTGAAGTGAGACACGTTAACATTAAAAACAAAAAAGTTTTTCTTATTAAAACCCTTCAAAAAAAAAAAAAATTGACAAAACTTCAAAATGTGAAAGCGTAAATTATTAATAATCGCTGAAGTGGGAGACGTTAACATCAAAAACAAAAAAGTTTTTCTCACAAAGACCCACTATTCGACCGATAGTTCCTATGGCAGCTGTAAGATATAGTCATCCGATCCGGTCAGTTCCGACATATTAGCAGTGTGCAGTAAAAAGAAGACTCTGTGCAAAGTTTCAGCTCGATAGCTTTAAAACTGAGAGACTAGTTTGCGTAGAAACAGACAGACGGACAGACAGACGGACGGACAAAGCTCAATCGACTCAGCTCGTCACCCTGATCAAGAATATATATAGTTTATAGGGTCGGAAATGAATATTTCTATGCGTTGCAAACTTCTGGGCAAAATTATAATACCCTTTGCAAGGGTATAAAAATTGTTTACTCGAGTACGATCGAAATTTCTTTTTTAATAATTTAGAAAAATATTACAAAAAATAAACAAAATTATTTTTCTTTTTTATACCATGTTCTCTTTAAGAATGGAAAAAAGAGGATCATGAAGTTGTGCAAATGTATGTAACAGCCAGAAGGAAGCACCTCCAACCCCATAAAGTATATATATTCTTGATCAGCATCGACAGCCGAGTCGATTTAGCCATGTCCGTCTGTCCGTCTGTCTGTCTGTATGAACGCGTCGATCTCAGAGACTGTAACAGATAGAGCCACAATTTTTGGCATGTATGTAGGTGTATACTGTACCCACATGAGTTTGTTTCAGATTTGGAAAATTCCTCCTCCTCCATCTTTTAACAGCGAAAAACTCTCTTTCTCTCTGTATAATCGCGTGGATCTCACAGACTATAAGAGGTGGAGCCACAAATTTTTGCATGTATGTAGGTGTATACTGTACCCACATCGAGTTGGTTTCAGATTTGGAAAATTCCACCTCCTCCATCTTTTAGCAGCGAAAAACTGCCGCGCCCACTAGTACCGCCCATACAACACTGTCCCTATGAGCGCACAGATCTCAGAGATGGTAAGAGATAGAGGTTTGACATGTAAGGGACATAATTTTCTTATACTCACAGGCAGATTAAATGTATTTATAATTTTTGCCACGCCCCCTCCCGCCCCGCAATTTTGAAAAACGTCATATCTCCCACAATTTTGAAGATATATGGTTCTAACCTTTTAGACATATTTAGTAATCAACATAAGCAAAAGAAATTTCGATGTCGCAGCGCTGCAGCTCCGTTGCGTTCTGGTGTTGCTGCAGCAGCAAAATACACTCTAAGCATTCTCCGTCGCAGGTACAGAGTATATTACAGTCGGAATTGGTCGATTTTCTTAATATTTTTTTTTGCAAATTTAGCCAAAAATAATAAAATACACACTAAATAAATGCCCACTTTTACTCCACGGAGTCGTCTTCTACTAAGAGCTGGACAATGACAGAAGAGGTGTTGTACACTCTCCTCCTCATCCACTGAGTTACAGCTTCTACAGAAGTCGTTGTGTCTGATGCCGAGCCTAGCGGCGTGTCTTCCTATTAGGCAGTGTCCAGTAAGGGCCCCTACTAATAAAGAAATATTCACTCTCTCTTGACGGAGTAACGCCTTCGATTTTTTAGTATTAAGGGTAGGCCACGTAATCCTAGATATGCCATCGATCCATGGTTATTCGATAGGTAGTTTCCTTTGTTCGTAGCTTAAAGGTCGCAAGAGGCACGCCTATGTTGCTCTTATCCGGTAGGAGCTGAGTGGTGGTGCCAAGTCTAGCGAGGTGGTCGCCCAAACGAGATTAATATCAAAGTGCTGAGCCATCTCATTAAGAGATCTGCGGCACTCTGTAAGAGTTTTGGTGTTGTTGATAAAGCCGTCAAGGGCTTTTAATGCAGCTTGACTGTCTGAGAAAATGAATACTTTAATTCCTAGGATTGCAGTGGTTTCCAGAAGGTTAGAAGCCTCCTGGATGGCAACAACCTCTGCCTGGTAAACACTACAATGATCAGGAAGTCTAAATGAAGTTTTTATCCCAAGATCTGGACTGAATACTCCTCCTCAATCCAGTTTGGAGCCATCAGTGTAAAAATTTATGACATTCGGTGTTGAGTATGTCATTGAGTTCCAGTCCAACCGACTTGGTATGGTGACTTTGTACATAGTGGCGAACGTGATTGTTGGGATGCAGTAGTCAAGTTTTGGTGGTATCGCCACTTGATGTAGTAGTATAGAAGAGTGGCCATAGTTACTATCTTCCCAGGTACCACTTTCTCTCAGCCTGAGAGCAGTGTTACTAGCGATTTCTCTCCCCAGAAGATCTAGAGGCATAAGGTGTAACATTATGTTAAGTGCATCTGTTGGGGTTGTACGCAATGCACCAGTCATACATAGTGCAGCACTACGTTGAACTTTAGTTATGGTTCTGAGGACGGATGGTTTTCCCAGAGCCGGCCACCACACGATGATTCCGTGTAGTAGTATTGGACGTACAACAGCTGTGTACAGCCAGTGAACTATTTCAGGGGAAAATCCCCATCTACGACCAATCGCACGTTTGCACGAGAAAAGTGCAGTATTTGCTTTTTTGATGCGCTCAGTTATATTTTCGTTCCAATATAATTTTTTGTCCAATAGTATACCCAGGTATTTAGCTGAATCACTAAATTTTAGATGTATACTGTTTAATAGGGGTGGTGTTAAATTTGGTATCTTACTTGCGGGTGAAGAGGACGAGTTCAGTTTTGGTTGGATTGACTCCAAGGCCACTTTGTATCGTCCAATTTGAAAGTGTTGAGAGTGCATCCTGCATTAGATCGCAGAGCGTCTGAGGAAATTTGCCTCTTGTAATTATGGCAACATCATCTGCATACGCTACCACCGTATGTCCACGCGATTCCATGAGTCGCAACAATTAATTGACTATTACCACCCAGAGAAATGGCGAAAGAACAACTCCTTGAGGAGTGCCTCTACTTACATATCTTCGGGCGCAGGCATCTCCTAGTTGTGAATTAACCACCCTGCTGGTAAGCATGAGTCGGATGAACTTCACCAGGGGTGCCTCCACATTCAGATTTGTCAGGGCAGAGGTGATAGCGTTGGGGAGAACGTTGTTAAAGGCACCCTCGATGTCGAGGAATGCAGTGAGTGCATATTCTTTAGCCTCAAGTGATTTCTCAATTTTTGAGACAAGATAGTGGAGTGCTGGTTTTTGTTGACCTGCCCTTGCTGTATGCGTGCTGCGCTAATGACAGAGTGGATGGGTCTATTGACTGCCTTAGGTGGGCATCTATCAGTCTCTCCAGTGTCTTGAGGAGAAAAGATGATAGGCTGATCGGCCTGAAGTCATTGGGTCTGACATGTGAGGCTTTTCCTGCCTTTGGTATGAAAACCACTTTAATGTTTTTCCACAGAGTGGGTATATACTGTAATCGAAGGCAGCTGACAAAGATTGTCTGGAGCCATGTAATTATTTGCGGAAGTGTTTGTTGAAGTTGGGTAGGAAATATTCTATCTGGTCCGGGTGATTTGTAGGGCAGAAAAGAGTTAACAGCCCATTTAATGCGATGTTCAGTTACTATATCACTAATGTGACTTAGCGTGTGGCTTCTTGGTTCCTCTATGGGTTCCATAGAAGTTGAGCATCCAGGAAAATGTGATTCTAGGAGTAAATTGAGGGATTCAGAGCTGGAGTCAGTCCAAGTTCCACCAGGATTTTGCAGGAGTCCCGGAGGGGTTGATGAACTCGCTAAAATTTTTCGAAGTCTTGATGCTTCAGAGGTCGATTCAATGCCGTTGCAGAAGTTTGCCCACGAGCGTCGTTTTGCTTTCCGCATTGAACTTTTATAGTCTCGTAGATTGGCTTTGTACATCTCCCAGGATGAATCCTGGTTAGTGTTCTTGGCCAAGTTAAAGGTTTTCCTACACTCTTTCCTTTGTATCTCTAGTTCTTTAGACCACCAGGGGGGCTTGTGGTGTATTTTATATTTAGTATGAGGACATGATTTGTCAAGTGCTTTTGCGCATGTCGTCGTAAATGTGCTGACTATTTCATCTAATTGATTCGCATTCACAGGTGTGAATTGTGCGACTGCATCTAGATTTTTAACTATAAGTCTCTTATACTGTTTCCAGTTCCTTTTTTTAAGTTTTGGGTTTTTTTAGGCTCGGGGCATGATTCTATTAGCTTTAGCTTAATATATCTATGATCAGAGAACGAGTGGTCTGGTAGAACTCTCCATGAAATAATATTTTCTATTAAAAACTATGATATGAGGGTGATATCTAGTACCTCCCTCCGAGTTCTAGTGACAAAAGTTGGGTCATTACCTTTGTTGCAGATAAAAAGATTTGTATTTAAGAAATAATCGTAGAGTAACTCACACTTAGGTTAGATTTGCCTAAAAAAATACCACAGCAACCTCAAATAAAACAAAGGCACAACATAAAAAAGCTCCCAATTTCTTTATTTTCTTGTAATTTACATTCCTTTTGCAACGTTTTGGCATTTCAAAACATTAATTGCTCTATACATTTATAGCTGTTTTTAATTTGTGAAAGAACAGGTCATGTCATGGCAACAGAGCAATATATCTGACCTCATAATTGTCAGATAGAGTCAAGCAAGATATGATTCGAAAGGCAATTGAACTGCCAGTAATTGCGTAGAACATTGTTTTTAAATCGGCTTAGTAGTTTGGATACAATAAACGAAAACATTTCAAAAAATTCAATTTTTTGCTCAAAAATGCAAGAAATTTCATTTTTAAACGCATAGAAAAAATATAAAAAAATCCAAATAAAATATTTTTATTTTTTCTACTTAAAAATCGCACTTTTTACGAAGAAAATAAGGTATTGGTGAGGAAAATCGTGTAACACGTACCGTATATGGATTAAATTGAGTAGAGGAAATAACATTCAAATTTGGGTATATTGTGTGTTCACAAAAAATAAACTTGTATTTTTCTTCGTCGTTTGGTCACTTTATGAAGTTAGCAAAAAGCCAGAACAAAAATTATAATCAAGAACCGAACAAATGTCGAAGCAAACGGAAATTTATTTTTGAATAATCACGAAAATACCACATTTTTTTGCACTAAATTGCTCACAGCTCCTGTGTTTGTTTATAGATTTTGATAATCGTTATCTCGTTTTCTTCGTAGAAGTGCGATTCTTTAGAAGAAAAAATAAAAATAAATTTTTTGGATTTTTTTATATTTTTCTATGCGTTTAAAAATGAAATTTCTTGCATTTTTGAGCAAAAAATTGAATTTTTGAAATGTTTTCGTTTATTGTATCCAAACTACTAAGCCGATTTAAAAACAATGTTCTACGCAATTACTGGCAGTTCAATTGCCTTTCGAATCATATCTTGCTTAACTCTATCTGACAATTATGAGGTCAGATATGGCATAAAATGTAAGAGCACCTACTGAAAAAGTGAAATAAATTCATATTTCAAAAACGGAGCCATGAAAAAATTTTTGAAATCGATTTTTGAGATCACCATTCCAAACTACTCTACAAAAATATTTCAGTTGAAATGGGTCATTTATTATACACTTGAAAAGTGTATTATAATTTTGCCCAGAAGTGTGCAACGCATAGAAGGAATCATCTCCGACCACATAAAGTATATATATTCTTGATCAGCATGAAGAGCTGAGTCGATTAAGCTTTGTCCGTCCGTCTGTCCGTCTGTCCGTCTGTCTGTTTCTACGCGAACTAGTCCCTCAGTTTTGGAGCTATCGAGCTGAAACTTTGCACAGAGTCTTCTTTTTACTGCACGCTGCTAATATGTCGGAACCGACCGGATGGGATAACTACTTCTTGTAGCTGCCATACAAATGTTCGGTCGGAAAATGGATTTTAGTGAGAAAAACTGTTTTGCTCTCAATATAACTGCTCTCAAACACGGTCATGGGTAATATGTAATGTTTTTAAGCTGATCTGCGAAGTTTGGTCGAAGTCGCTAACCGTTGAGACAAGCTATTTCAAGTGTATCAAAACTTCGGTACAGACGAAGTTAGCTTTGCCTTTCTCGTTTTTTTTATTTTTGTAAACTAGTGTAATTAAAAAAAAAAAAACAATAAATATTTCCAGATATTTTTAAATTATCAAAAGTGGTGCCTAGCAGTACCACTCACACAAGTCAAGCGTTTGTTTTCAGTAGTTGAATTTATAATGAATCCTCCCAGGGGTCCCTAGAAATATCAAATTTTTAATGCCTTTATGATATTTAGATCTAAAAAGAGATCATAAAAGTCTTGCGGTATTTTTATTGAATTTTCAATTGTTCATAAAATTGGTTATAATAATGCGATTTAAGTCAAATATGCGCCGTTTTGTTCGATGACGAGTTCCCAACGAGATGCCAACTTCATAATGCCCCTCTTATAGAAGCTCGCTTCCCTATTGGCAAAAAACTCGGAGAGCCAATTTTCACAGGACTCTCTTGTGGCCAACTTCCGACTACCAAGCTCGTTCGCCATGGACAGAAATAGGTGGTAATCTCTTGGTGCGAGATCCGGACTATACGGTGGATGCAAAAGAACCTCCCATCCGAGCTCCCGGAGCTTCTGGCGCGTCACCAAAGATGTGTATGGCCTGGCGTTGTCCTGATGGAAGACAATTCGGCCTCTGTTGATCAAAGATGGCCTCTTCTGCATGAGTGCTGCATTCAAGCGGTCCAGTTGTTGGCAGTAAAGGTAAAACTGGCTATACAGCTTCTCAACGGGGCCAAGCCAAGCTTCTCACAATCTCTTGGCGTGTGTGCTTCAAATTTTTCACACAAGAGAAAGGGACCTACAGTTTAACGCCGGATCCGAACGGCAAAGTTTTGAGAAAAATTGCTTTTTCATGGCTAGTTACTTCACAGCTGGCGCCACTAAGCTGGTGAAGGTGACCGTATGTGTAAAAGCTAGTTTCTAAAGAAAGAAAAAAACTTTTATTATTAGATGTTCAGAGGCGGGATCGAACCCACGACCTACCGCCCAGCAGTCCAGCACACTAACCACTGGGCCACAGACGGCCAGTACAGGTCCGAATTGAGCGTTTGGCCATATGGGAGCAGCTCATAGTGATGATTCCCTGCCAATCCCACCAAACACACAGAAGAACCTTCCAGGCCGTCAATCTAGGCTTGGCCACCGTCAGGGCAGCTTCACCGCTTTTCGACCACGACCGTTTGCGCTTCACGTTGTCGTAAGTGACCCACTTTTCATCGCCAGTCACCATCCGCTTCAAAAACGGGTCGATTTTGTTGCGATTCAGAAGCGATTCGCATGCATCCATACGGGCAAAAATGTTTTTTTGCGTCAAGTCGTGTGGCACCCATACATCGAGCTTCTTTTTGAATCCAAGCTTCTTCAAATGGTTTATAACGGTTTGATGACTCATGCCCAGCTCTTGGCCGATGCTACGGCTGCTACTATGCCGGTCTCTTTCGATCAATTCAGCGATTTTATCGCAATTTTCGACGACAGGCCTTCCGGACCGTGGCGCATCTTCGATCACCTCTGCACCAGAACGAAAACTGCACAAATTTTATTGGCAGCATGAGATGCATTTTGGCCTTTATCGTAGTAGTACTGTAAAATATGCCGTATTTTCTCTTTATTTTGCTCCATGTTTGCGACGCTTTAACTCACGAACGACTAAAAACAAACAACAATAAATCAAACACGTGTTAGCGCGTGAAAAGAGCTTTCCAAAAAGCTCTAGCGTAAACCGATGCGACGAATACAACTAGAACTACGCGCTTGCAAAGACAAGCTTGCGGAAATAACTTTTTTGACAACCTTATACAATCTCGACTAAGAAGTCACTTCCGAGAATAAACATTTTTTTCGTGAAAGTACATAACGACAAATAGTACACACACTGATACTTTTGGGAAATGGTTTTCTATCTTTTAGTTAAATCTTATAATGTTAAAATAGGCGAAAATACTTCTGACTAAGATATTTGAACTTATTATTTACTGAATAAATGAGATTATAAATGGGATCGCTTTTACTTGCATTGTTTTCAAAGTAATATTTTATACTAGCGTAACTGTAACCCGAAACAGAATTAGGTTAATAACCGTAACCAGTACCGTAACTGATAACCCACAACCGTAATATAACCATAACTGGAAAAAAACGATCGGCCAAATCAGGAACCGAAACCCTAACCTTTATTCGTTTCGGGTTTAATATCTGGTTGGTACGTTTTAGTATTTATGTACCTACACATTAAAAATAAAAAGACCACAAAAAAATGAAGCACATAAAGTTGAAGACAATTAAATAAAATTACATTAATAAGAAATATAAAAGAACATAATCTAAGAAATTGCCAAAAAAAAGAATGCGAAAACATATCGCTCACTTACTTCAATACTGGCAGAACTCAAAAAATACGATTTTTGACTTAATGATGCAGAAATACTCGCTGTATTGTGTACTATTTTGTGTAAAAATTTTCTTTTTGATATCTCTTTTACTTTCCATGTGATATGAAAATATGTCTCATTATAATTTTACAGGTTCATTTTCATGTTAATGGAAGAACGTCCTGCAGTCAATATTGAGCAAACATGCATCGGCTTTCAGTTAAAACATCATATTTTCATGTTTTATCAATAAGCATTCTAAATTTGTAATAATTTAATTAATTAACTTGTAACTAAAAGAACCATTTTTTCTGGGTTGAATCCGTTGAGATCTTTAAACGTACTTTTCTCAAAATAGATTTATATATATTGTATATATGTCCTACCAAATTGATATTTTCTTCACGTCGTAACCCCTCAGTACGGCACAGTATTGAAATAAAGCTGAATCAGGCTGGCTGGAAGGGCTGGTACTGAAATTATTGCTGCCCTAAAGGTACGGTCCCACAGGTAAATAATTTGCGCAAATATTTTAAAATTTTTGCCCATTTTGTTTGCCCGTAGTGGGAACACCAAATATGTAGTTTGCTCACAAATATTTGCCAAGTAGGCTTTGCCTATGTTTGTGCACCAATAATTTGAAGCAAATCTTTGCCTAATGGGAACACGTGGGAACACCCTCGGCAAATTTTGTTTGCGGGTTTGCGAATTTGCTCTTGCAAGCAAATTGTAAGAGCAAACACGGGAAATATTTAAAAAAAAAAAATTTTTTTGGCTTACGCAATACCAAAATTAAAGATGTAGCTGCAAGGAAAATTCAAATATATCACAAGACCACGAAATATAATAAGTTCGTAATTAAAAAATTATTTAATTATATGGTATAAGCTATTTATTCTATATAAACATAAATAAGAAAAGTATAAATTGCAGCTGATATGGTCTGTAGTAAAGACCATAATCATTTTAACGATGCCACCATACTTGTGTGTAATCATGTACTCGTTTTAACGGCGTCGAGTAGTAGTCGGCATCGTGGCATCGTACTATTATAACCGTAGAACTGTAAAAAATAAAATAAAATAAAAAATATTAGCAAGGTTTTATTATGGTGACACAGTTTGAGAGCCACGAGCCGGCACTCGTCTGACGACTTATTAAATCGCGAAATATCAAAGAGGGTAATAATATGAATAATCAAAAAAACTTTATGCCCAAGCAAATAAAAAATAATGCCAGCATAAGCGCAATTCGCAGCTAAAGGATCTGCATGGGAAATCAAGTTATAAGTCAAGTAGGCTGATTTGTTTGAGCTGCAGCGTGCACATCAGTATGGGGATTTTTTTAACTTGATTGAAAGTTGAAAACTAATAGTTGATCAACTTAACTTTTTAGAATGATTGAAATTTATTCATGACTAAAAATCAACTTTTAGAATGATTGAATTTTATTCATGACTAAAAATCAACTTGACTAAAATCAACTTGATTGAATATTCAACTTGACTAAATTCAACTATTGCAAAGTTGATTTTTACTAGTATATGATTTTTAGTTAAGTACACTCCGTAACACGATATAAATTACAGACTTTGTGGTAGGTGAGTAATTTAAACCTATTTAATGTGACTGGCGACTTAATAAATCGCGAAAAGAATTGCAAAAAGGCTAAAAAAAATGGTGAGAATGAAAAACGTTAATGGCAATTATGCGGAAAATAATGCCAGGATCAATGTATAAGCACAATTCATGGATAATTGATCGCAGTGGTAACAAAACCGTTAAATGCTTAAGAAATTGATTTTTAAGCCCCGAAATGACCACACACAACTACATATATAACCATGATTATGGCAATATTAATCAGCGGTTAATACCATTGATGACCAATGGTACAAACAATAGTCAAGATCATAAAGAATGTTTAAATCATTAAATTGCAGAAAAATACCAAAGAGGATCAGAAAAACAAACTCTACCTTCTACCAAGCGGAAAATCATGCCTGGATTAATATTAATGCATAAGCCTAATTCACAGCTAACGGATCTCCATGGTAAATAAACTGCTGAATGCTTAAGAAACTGCTTTTCAAGGCCACAAATGCTTTCCATGCTTTCTTTTCAAATGGCTTATAAAATATGACGAGCTGGAATGATGTCCCCTTATTCGCATTTGGCATCGAGTACATAATGCCACCGAGACTGCGTCCGTCGATAACAACTCCCATCAAAAATTGCACAGAGTTTTTTTGAATTGTTGGTTTCCATAATTACTTCATAAATCAAAATGTACGTTGATTTGTAAATGAAACAATAGTTGAAAGTGTAACTTTGATTGAAATTTTCAACTTAGTTGAATTCAATCAACTAAATTTAACTTTAGTTAAATTTAATCAAGTTGATTTTAGTCAAGTTGAGTTAAAGTTAAATTTAGTCAAGTTGATTTTAGTCAAGTTGAGTTAAAGTTAAATTTAATCAAGTTGAATTTAATCAACTAAAATTTTAGTTGACTAATCAACTAACTAAAAATTTCAATCGATGGATGCCCACTCTGGTGCACATGCTTTGGTTGTAAAGTAAATACAATTAAATACAATTCAATTACATATGAGAATACTATGTAACACTAAGTTCCATGCTCACTGGTATTCTTTCCCATATGGAAATCTGATCCGACCACTTCGGTCTCTTGCCCAAGCGCGGTGTCAGCAAATCTCACGCTTATGTATAAGCGATAAGCTACACACGCACACATACCAATGCATGAGCGCGCAGCGATCTAAAAAAGATATTTGATGGCAAGCAATGCGCCAGTAGTCGAGAACAGAGTTGAGAACAACGAGGCAGAGTCGCTTGAGGCTCTCGCGCTCGAATTAATAAATAAAAATTAAAAATGAACCAAAATATATTTGTACGTGGTGTAATTTATAAAACGGCAACATAGAGTTTCAGTCTCCCGTCACCTCATGGCGACCTGTGACATGTGGCGAACAAATGAACGTGCAATGAAAAAATTCAAACAAACAAAATAAACTGCGGAGGAAACCGCAAAAATAAAACCACCCACACAAACTTTTCTAAATCACCAAAGCCGCTGCCAGGCTTTGGGCAGCGAGAAGGAAGATACGGTAACAAAGCCATGTTAACGGTTGACTGGACTGACAAAGAGCGGAAGTAAATTCACCTCAACATAAATATACCAAGAGAACAACAACAACCCATCGAGCCAACAGCTAAACAGAAACCGTGCGGTAGGCATATAGGCCGCCCACTGCACCAACGAATGGACCATTAAAAACAGAAGAAATTAGTGCGGGAGGCATGAAGCCGCCGTCTGCACCACCGAGGGAAAACTCTCCACAGCCATAGACGAAGCCAAAGAAGCCGGTCAGTGCGCAGAGTGCGCCCAACGAAATTTTTTTTTAAAGCGGTCCAATGTATATTGGAAGTTCGCAATTTTTTTTAGTACCCTCAAGTAGCGTTTGAGCTGGGTACGCTAATTAAGTTCATTAACACAAACACGTCTCATAATCATTACCATCATTAATACTAACATACATTATACAGTGTAAAATTAATCTGTAAACTGTATAATGTAATAATCACTCATACACACCATCATTTTTCAGAAAAATATTAATAATTTTTTGGTAACACAAAAAAAAAAAAATTCGAATTGAAGTAAAAAGCAAAAAAAAAAAAATAAGAGGAAATTGATAATTAATAAAGATGGGCAAAACCCAATCTAAAGCGGCTGGCAATACAGCCAATGTTGTTAATGAGATAGAAATTGTGGATCATACACCACACCTAGACTCCATTTACTTTTTATTGCTCATTCTCGTCATACTAGTAGCTGCGAACACGGTACTTAAAGTTTACATGATCCATAAGAGATCAATTAAAAAACGATACATGAGCAGAGGCAACGACCTCGACAAAATTTAAACTCGAACACAAAATAAAAATAAAATATTTATAATTCATCCATTTATGCTGTACGCATAGAAAACAAAAAAAAACAAATAATAAAAATAAAAAAATTAAAGTACTTTTGGCTCTAACCAACATATCGTCATAATGACTACACTACTCATTAAAAAACATGTTTAACAGTGTTCCCGCGTTCCTGAGTGTGATCATCCAAAAAGTATGCAACATATTTTAGGGTGGTAGCTGGGAGGGCTAGGTTCAGTTTTCTGCTTATAACTTGAGAACCGTTCATCTTTATCATTCCTTCGGCAAATTAATTCATTTTGCTAATTACTAACTATCTCTAGAAGGTAAGAATCCTCTATCTTTAAAACTGTAGAAGATATAACATTTATCCAAATTAAGGGGGCGGGAGGGGGCGTGGCCAAAATTTGAAACAAACTTGATCTGCGTGCAGATAAAAGAAGCATTTGTCCCATACATGTCAAACCTCTATCTTTTACCATCTCTGAGATCTAGGTGTTCATACAGACGGACGGACGGACGGACAGACGGACAAGGCTAAATCGACTCGGCTGTTGATGCTGATCAAGAATATATATACTTTATAGGGTCGGAAATGATTCCTTCTGCCTGTTACATACATTTGCACGACTTTAGTATACCCTTTTTACTCTACGAGTAACGGGTATAAATATTAATAAAATAAAAATACAAAAAATTTTTTTAAATTATCTTTTTGTCTCTAACAAAAATAGTCTTTCTTATAATGACTACACAACTAATTAGAAAAACTTTTGAGGCAGAACCCTACTTTAGTATCAGGACAATACAACTATTAACAGAGCAAGAACACCTAATTTCAGTCTATGAATTTGAACTGAAATATATGGAAAAATTTCACTTGGAGTTCTCTCCATTGGCCCATTGCAACAAAACGCAAAAGGGAATAATACTAACCACTATACCCTGCGTAGTAGTGAATTCGCGAATCGATGAAAATGAAATTCTGGAAAGAACACTCATATTCGATGTTGCGTTGAAACCTTAAAAAAAAACCCAAAACAACAATAAAATAAAATGGAAAAGTTCGATAGGGAACAAGCTGATTTCGAAAAAGCTGTCCCCATAAAGCAATTAGACAAACCAACGCTTCAGGAAGCAATAGAAGCTTGTCCCTCAGCCGGCCTGAAGCCAATCACTATTGCCGAATACCAAGCTCGACAAAGAGAGAAAAGTGCAAAAAGGGCTAGAGAGCAGGAAGAGCAGTTAACAAAAATTCCAGAAACACTCCCCTCTAAAAGACAGCGGGGAGGCTGGAAACAGCCCCTATTAGTGCAAAGACATGCAAGCATAGCTATGCTTAAAGACCCAACGGTTTCAGAACGCCTTAAAGACGAGGTCAGGGAAAAACTCAAAAAACTTAACAGCATTCTAAGAAATAAAAAGAAGTGAAACAAATTAATCTGACTTGGACGGAGATAGTTGAGGAGGTAAACAAAAACAGAAATGAATTCGCTAAATCATACAAATGCCTTAATAAAAATATCCCAATACAAAATGTAACAGTATTACGACATACAGAAATACTGTTAACAAATTATAACGCGGTAGCTAAAATACTGCATGATAATTGTGTAAAACTAACCGATTTACACTTATTACAAATACGAACAATAATAGATGCATTTCGCGATAGACTCATAAAAATTTCAGAGCTCCACAAATTGCACTTATTCTTACCCAGAACCCTAGACGTGCCTGCTGGCTTTGAACCACCAGGAACCATACAGGAAAATCCAATAGAAATAACACAAAAATCAGTAATCATGGCACAGACCCAGGTTCAATTCCTCAAAACAGCATCAAGTCTGATCCCAGATTTTGACGGCAAAGCTGAAAACTTACAAAGTTTTCTAGACGCATTATCTCTGGTCGAATCTATTAAAGATACCCATGAGACAACGGCAGTCTCACTGATTAAAACAAAATTAAAGGGACATGCAAGAAATTTGATTGGTACAGAAAGCACCATAAATCAGATAATTGCCAAATTAAAAAGGGCATAGCGGAATAAGCATACAAAAACTGCCCCCAATTCTTTGGCCCAAAAAAAATTTTGAATTTATCAAATAATTCTTTTACGTTGTCAGCCTTTTGCGACACTTACAGTATTTTGCTGGGTTTTTCATCAAGAGGTCCCTAACAACATATAATTTTTGCAAACACATTCCAAGTGTATCTCATAGTGAAAAATAATTAAACGTTAAATTAGTACTTTTCATTAATATTTTATACATATTTGGCACACTGTAAATCAACTTAAAAGGGCAAAAAAGGGGAAATTTTCTGTCAATTCTGTGTGAGTAGTTACAGTGAGCTCATTATTATAAAATATATTTGTAAAACTATTCACATATTTTATTGGTGTTCACTATGAAGATGACTCCCGATGCAACTATAAGAGTTTAAATCGATTTACACCTCGAAAAAATTATTTGAAAATTTTAATAATATTTTTTGTGCCTAAGAAATGGTAATAAAAATGTGCAAAAATAATTTTCTGAATTGTATGGTGGACACTTATAACATACATTTAACCTATTCAAATCGGTTAAGCGGTTCTGAAGATAAACGAGTTTTTTGATATATCTTTCCACCCTCATAACTCCACTCCAATAGCGATTAGAAGACTAAATATTTAGGAGAGTGAGTTTCTCATTGATGTTAACAACATACTAAATTTTGGTGCTGATCGGAGTGGGGGCAGTTTTTGTATGCTTATTCTGCTATGCCCTTTCAGTTAAAGCAGAATCAGTTGAAGTTATTTCAGCAAAATTGATGAATCTCCAGCAGAAAAATAAAACTGCCAATCAGTACACAAAAGAAATTGAGCAACTAGCAAATAGTTTAGAAGGCGCTTACATAAATGATGGACTTACGCTTGAACTAGCATCAAAATATAGTGTACAAAACGCTGTAAAAGCCATGACATCCAACTGCTCTATTGATAAGGTAAAACTTATCATGCAGGCAGGTAGCTTCACAACCATGAATGACGCTATGGCCAAATTTGTCAACAGTTGCACTGATGCAACCGGAAAAGCTGACTCAGTCCTATATTATTCGAACTATCGCGGAAACAACAGCCGTGGTAACTACAACAATGGACGGGGTCAGTACCATAATAACGGAAACAGAGGAAGAGGTTACCAAGGTAATCAGGGATACCGCCAAAGTAATAACAATGGTTACAATAACCGTGGCCGAGGTACCAATAATGGCAACAATAGAGGCCAATACAATGGCAACTACAGAGGCCAAGGAAACCAAAATAATTGGCGAGGACAAAGTAACAATCACAACATCCGAACAACAAATTCGGAAAACGCTCAACCCCCTTTGAGCAACAACAATCAGTAAAAGTATACTCAATCAATCTCAATCTAAGTAATATAATTACAGTTCAAAATGCAGAAACAAAACCAAATCTGACATTTTTGATTGATACAGGAGCAGACATTTCGGTGATAAAACAGCAACAAAATGAATATTACAACATAAATACAAACATTATAAGCAATATAACAGGTATTGGACAACGAACAACACGTTCATATGGTCTAGTACATCTGGAACTACTTACAGACAAGTACATTGTACCACATGATTTCCATGTAGTACCAGAAAACTTTTCAATACCAACAGATGGTATATTGGGCTATTATTTTTTCAAAAAATTTAATTGTTTATTAGTTTATCAAGAGGAGAAAAATACACTAATTTTGCGCCCAAAAAATTTCCATACACACATCCAAATCCCAATAAAACACTCACTCGAGAATGACTCATTATTATTACCTGTAGATCTGAAGTCATACGACAAGTAAGATTAAAGACTGGTGAAAAAACGGTTTTAGTTCCCAATCAGGAGATACAGCCGGGAATAATAATAGCAAGCTCAATAGTAACAAGTAATAATGCATACATTCGCATAGTAAATACTACTTCGAAAAATACAGAAATTGACAGTCAAAACATACAGTTTGAGTCACTTAATGACTACGATATAATCCAGTTAAACAATGAAAAGCAAGGCTGCAAACCGGTCCTGAACCGAACCCCTTCGAACTGGTTCGGTTCGGGTTTTTGGGTCCGA
>JAEIFU010004024.1:0-20834 GCA_018904235.1 Lordiphosa stackelbergi | reverse complement strand
GAAAATCTCACAGCCCAAGATTATATTCTCAATTTGAATCTTATTTCAACAATCTTGCATAAAGATCGCTAAAGCACGACTATAAGATGAACGAATCTCATTTTTAAGGTCAATACTCTGACGAGAGAAATATTTAGTTCTGCACACAAGTTCATAATTATAAAACAAGTGAGAAAGTCGGTCTAGCACGACTCTAATTTACTCTGTACCTAGAGTAGGAGCTGAATGCAGTGCTACTGCTGCGCTCATCTCTAAGTTTCTCCTCTCTCCCTCTCATTTTCTCTCCTCCCTCTCTCTCTCTCTCTCTCTCTAACATAGTGCGGCGTTGGTTGTGAAAGGGTGGGAGGGGGGTGGCGGAGGGTGATTCACTTATTTGCTTATAACTTGAGAACCGCTCATCCGATCTTTATCAAAGTCGGAAAAGCGTCGGAAAAGTTTGTATGGGAAAAATTGTATTTTTCATCCGATTGACTTGAAACTTGGTTTGTAAGAAAAGTACGCGAAATGATTCGACACGTGTTTTCCCGATTTCGGAAAATCCGCCCATGAGGAAAATGGCCGGAAAATTCTGCATGCAAAAAACTATTTTACATCCGATTGGCATGAAACTCGGTTTGTAAGGACAGAATACGAAATAATTTGAAATGTGATTTCCCGATGTTGGAAAATTTTACCCAACGCTCGGAAAATTCCCGGAAAAGTCAGCATGAAATGAAATATTTTTCATCCGATTGGCTTGAAATTTGGTTTGTAAGGGTAGAATACGAAATAATATGAAATGTGATTTTTCAATGTCGGGAAATTCGCCCTTATGCGGAAAATTCCCGGAAAATTCTACACGAAAAATTTTATTTTTCACCCGATTGACTTAAACTCGGTTTGTAAGGTGAAAATGAGAATTCATTTGTGTTTTCATTTTCCGATGTTGGAAATACCGCCGGGATGCCCAATGGGAAGTGGTTGGGAAGTGGATGGGATGTGGGTGGCAAGTTGATTTGGAAGTGGGTGGAATATGGGCGGGAAGTAAGTGGAATGTGTGTGGGAAGTGGATAGGGGAGTGGGTGTGTGGTTGGAATGTCTGTGGGAAGTGGGGAAGTGGGTGGTAAGTGAATGGGAAGTGGGTGGATTGGGATGTGGGTTTTATGTGGGTGGAAACTGTTGGTAGTTTGGGAATTGGGTGGGGAGTGGGATGTGATGGGAATGAGGTGTGCATTGGTTCTATCCTGTTGAAGGCGCTGCAAAGCACGACGGGTTATTGCTAGTTATATAGAAATGCACAATTTAAATTCAATCATATACATATATTTATAATCGATCTTCTAGAGGATCTTACTCCATCGAAATGTGCCTAGCCTGAAATGTAAAGACCGTGCAAATGCAGTTTGACATTCGTTTAAAACTTACACATAGAAACATTTAGCTGGGTTGGTAAATGAATTTTCACTGAATCTTCATAAGAATCTTTCAGTATTTTAAGGTCCTTTTGGTCGATCTTTCTGAAAATATAAATATAGTGTCGTAAGACATTTACCAAGAGATTACCATCACAGGTTTTTATACTCTTTACCAAAGGTACACAGAGTATATAAAGTTTGTACAAAAGAATATATCGCACACTTTCTTCAATACTGGCATAATTCATTTTAAGAAAAACACGTTTAAAAATGAAACAGGCCTGTTCTTATCCCACGTTTCGTATAAACGTTCGAACTATGTTAATAGATTGTATGGAAAGTAAGACTTATTTTACAGAAAATCGCTTTCAGTAAAAGTGGAATTGCTCAACAAACGACACTCAAGCCAAGTGGATTCAATTCGTGGAAAATGAAGCGTTGATCTAGTAACCACAGATTTCCTTTACATCTTCCATTCAAATTTGTAAGAGTAAAATGGCCAATTCCAACGTTTATACGAAAACCGAAGTGGAATTGAGAGCAGACCTGAATATGATGTTTTAACTGAAAGCCAAAGTATGTTAGCGCAATATCGACTGCAGGAAAACTGAGATATGACGCTCTTGCTAATACATGAAAATGAACCTGCAAAATGATATTGCGACAAATTCGCATCTTCCAACTAAGGCTTTAATGGTGAATCTAAAAACACAGTTCGATCTATTTTTATCTGTAGTTAATGGACTATATGACTCGATTATAGTTGCTGTCAAATGTGATACCCACTATCGCGGTTTTCCAATGCATGTTACCATCTCCTAAGGAGGCATTTAATTGGTCAGTATCTCAATATATTTAAAATTTTAAAAAAATTCTATCGAGTGGTTTTCCATTAATTCCATTTTCTAAGTAAGACCTCTATGGGCGGAGTACTTAACGCTTGTCCATTGGAGGCGGGAATTTGGCATAACAATTGTGGTGACTCCAGTTAGGTTTGGTGAATTTCCCAAAAATTTTGGCTCTCATCTTGTTTTAGCCAGCAACAGAAGCTGTAGCTTTGTGTTGCTTGTATAAATGTGCCCATTAAACGCGAACTTGACGTGATCAGGAAAAACATGGTATGAGGAGTTGCTAGTTCAGGGGACGGCAAAACACATATGCTCATTTTTCGTTGCGTGTGTGTGTTAAGCCACCCGAGAGCGCGCTCATTTAGCACATCTTTGTTGTTGCAAAAGAGAACAATTGCAGGTGTGACGAACTTCGCTGCCGCAGAGCGCCGTTCTATACACAGTAAATAGGAACGTGCCGGACTCTGCTCTAGTTTCCCAATTTATTGGTCCCGTTCCCAGGCTATAAAAAGCTGAAGAGTAGTAAAATTTTAAATAAACTTACTAAAAGTAGTCAGTATGAAATAACGTAGAAATATCAAAACAGTTTTGCAGCTCTAATTTTAAGATTTAAGAATCTTACAAATATTTTTCGATTTAGTTAGTAAGATGTTTCCTCCTAATATCTTTTAAAATAAATTTTTTACTAACAAAATTTTTTTAAAGAATTCTTTGAGTTTTGAAAGTGAAAATTTTTAAGCTGCCTTTAAACTTTTCATATATCTCTAAATAGTCGGTTTTCAAACTCTTAAAAGTAGCTGTCCTTTTAATAATTAAAATTTTTTTTTGTACTCTTTACAGGCTCTTTCCATTTTGCAACATGTTGCCCCTGCAAACCTAGGCACTCTGATTAACTACAAAATAACAACAATTGCTTCATTCCCTCCATTACCATCCCGGCATCTGAAATTTACAAAAGTTCTGACATGATCAGAAAACTATTAACGTTGATAAGATGCAATATCAGCGGGGAAGACGAAGATGAAGATCCGCAACAATATTTCAAATTGAAAAGTGTTAAACAAGTCTACGATATGATAACCTAATTTCCAACCAGCGAGCGAGGGAAACAAAAAGTGACTCAAACAAATAATAATAATAAAAAAAAAAACTACAGAAAGAAACCCAAAAAACCGAAACGAAAGTAAAAGATTTCTTCAAAGGGGGCGTTCATATGTTTCAACGATTTTCAAGGGCGTGGCTAACCGAGGGGGCCGAACTCAACAACAGACACAGACGAAATACCATTTAAAACAACAACAAACTCTCTTGTGAAACTAAAACTGTAATCTTTGATGCGAAGAAACCAGCGTTTGGACTGGAGGACCCTGGCCCTGCTGGGCGTCCTCCTTGCGTTTATCATAGACTGGCGTGGATTAGTATTCGCCATGTCCGTCTTAACCACAACGATGTCGAACCAATATCAATTAATTAACACAACCACAAATTATCCGCTTAATTTTAGTAATAATTATCAACAAAGTGATCATAGTCGTAGTAGTGCAGATGCAGAATCTAGTTTAGATCAACAACAAAATCAAAGTATTAGTGCTGAATTTAATCAGAGTTTAAACACAACTGCCATACCAGCCACATCACAGGATGATACGGATCCGTTGGGCTTTGTCTTCTCAGTTGCACGCAAAGAACATTTAGCCATACTCTCACGCACGGAGCGCAGCATACGACATCGGCAGCAGCAGCAGAGGAAGCATCACCATCATCAATTGGCTGATAACAATAATTTCATTGGTTCGAAATCGAAAAGACTGAATAACTCTAGAAATAATCTACACATAAATACTAGCAGTAACAACAACAACAACCAGCAGGAACAACAGCAGCCAATCAACAATTTGGATCGCAACGAACGTTCCACTGTCTCCGAATCCCATTTGGCTATCCATCCATCACGCAAAATACAATTGTATATTAAGAATCGCATTCTGCAAGTAATGCCCGATGGTGCTGTCAATGGTACCATTGATGAACAGAGTGAATACAGTGAGTACGACAATAAAACAACTTAGAAATAAAATTTACTGAAATTATTCTATAAATCAAATATGCTCAATTGAAATTAATTGGAATATCGATCAGATCGAAGGAAAATTTGTTTAAGGTATTGCGCGGGAGCTTGATAATCTTAGGAGTTAAGTAAGTCCTGGGTCCTGGGAAGTCCTTGTGAAGTGAACAATTTTTTTTACTGGTTTCTTATGGTAGATTTAAGAAAAACTTTTCGATGATGTCTTAATCTTTGAAATAGTTGCTTGCACCTGGTAAAAGGTTTAACTGTTTCTGGATCACGTAATATATGTGATTCACTTATGTAGTATAAATTTTTTAGGATCTTACGCTGAAATTCTTGAGTCAAGAATGAGGCTGTGTTCGGAAAATCGGCGCTTCTTGGCAATATCGGCTGCTATGAGCTGAGCATAGTTAAGTATAAATTGAAAGATGTGTAGAAGCTATTTCACTTGGTCGTTCCCCAAATACTCCCATTTTTAAGTAATGGTGTCTTTTTTTGCCCAAAATCTTGTTACAGAAATAGTTGAGAGCTTTGAAGGCGACTCCTTACTTCTGTTGGACATAAGTTCAAAAAATGTATTATCGCAGTTATCGTAATTATTTATGTAATTATTTTTGTCTATTACAGTTGTCGTTATTATTTAACAAGCAAATGCTTGTTACACGCGGCACCCTGAGCGAAAAGCTACACAACACCCCTCCAACCGACCGACTATCTATTCATACAAACAAGTTTATAATAACAGAAGCAAGTGATCAAATATTTAATAAAAAATATTATTCAAAATCGAGTCTATTAGGTGATTAGGTGAAACGGTAGACCAGCGTTAAAGAGAAAGGAACAGAAAGTTTATTTCTATTGCACATAAAATTTAAGTTTTCTAATTAACTTCGAGAAGTAGAAATCATCATGAATTAGATGATCCAAGCATAGTTCTACGATGAGGGAAAGATGGAAGATTTATGAGAATAAGTCTACTAGAATTAGAAGGTATACATACATTCCGTACATACATACATGCAGGATGCAGAATTGCTATAATGATAAAAGTAAACGCGGCATGTAGAAAAGCTACACCAAAATTTCAGTTGCCCGTAACCCTACACTTGCCCTACACTTAGCATACGGCACTTGTATATCTTTACGGAAATTTAGCAAACCTACATGCCACGTATTACAGTAGCAGTATTTTAAATATAAAATGTGCGAACTCAATACTGATCTTGAGCTACATTTTTCGTTTCGAATTTTCACACGCACATGCAGGATTTCAATATTCAAATGTAAATGTAAAATCGTTCATGTGGTATTCGCTGCACGAAAAATGTAAAAGTTAATTGGAAATAAGATGAATGCCCTATGTCGTGTAGACTGTGACGTTGCCCACGCAGCGTTTAACTTTTCTACATGCGGCGTTTACTTGTTTTATTTCTACATGTTGCATGCAGTTGTACTGCACGCCACGTGTGGCTTCCTGCATTCTACACTTAAGGCCCATACGGACATCAGAAGTAACGAGAAGTTATTTTTTTGCACAGAGGGAAATACTAACAAAACCCGAGAAAATGTAACTGTAAAAAAATGAGTTCTGTTCAGTTTGCGTTCGTGAGAGCAAACTAAACATAAAGCGAAATGCACTCATCTTGTTTTGCGGACAAAGGGAATCGGAACGATATGCACCGACCGCGAATAGTTCGCAAACGTTTGCTGCTCAATTTGTATACACTCAAGGTATAGTCAAAAAGGTAGTCTCGCTCGCTGTCTCGCTCTCTTTGCTTCCTTCTTAAATGTCAGTCTGTTGGCAGCAGTTGAGAGCGACGCATCTCCGCGCACGAAATTTTCTTGATTTACTTCTTAATTTTATTTAAATACATTAATTTTATTATAAATAATATACAAAATAAATGTAAATAACAATTTATAATTTCTTTTTTTATATTTACTTAATGTGTTCTCTAAATAAGAAGTAGCAAGAGAGCGAGTGCCACTACCTTGATAAGTATACCTTGGTATACACTTAGTTGTTTTTTTTTCTGTTGCTTACTTCTTTGTTTCTCTCAGCTTTATTGTTTTCGTTTGCTTTTATTTTATTTCTTCAATTCAGCAGCTGAAGTAGAACTAAAAGCCGATCATTCCGCAAACGATTTCTTAGTATACGTTTCGTTCCGAAGCGTTCCAAGGCAGTGCAGCTGTCGGGAGAACAATATTCCAATCGTTTCGTTTGCGCTCTTCGGCAATATAAAGTTAGTGGTTTCGTTTTCCCTGACTATAATAATAGCTACAAAACATATGAATAGTTTCTTAGGTTGATTCTCCTATCGGTCCATCGATCGCAGTGTTTCACAGTGTGCTCACTATCTATTTCTGCGTCACCATACAAACAGCTGTGCTCTGAGCTTTTCCCAATTGAATGCAGGAAAGCTCTAAAGTAGCCGTGTCCTGCCATCATTTGTGTTACGTAGAAATCGACATCTCCGTGCTTCCTGCGAAGCCAACTTTTGATCTCTGGATTGTGCCTTTTTGTCCATCTGCCCTTTATTTCTTTTACCCATTATTTTTTGCCACGCGGTAAGGGTTTCTTCTTTAATCGATTCTACAGTTTGCCTTGAAACTTGTCCAGCTTGACGGAATCCGTATATTTGGCTTCCTTCTCTGGCTAATGGGTCGATCGGCATTACACCTGCTAGCACCATCGCTGCTGCTCCTGATACTGCCCGATATGCACTTATTATTCTCAGCGCACTTCTTCTTTGGATCGAAAAGAGTTAATTTGCTCGGCATATAGAAGAATGGCGTCCCGGTCCGCCCACATTCGCCATTAATCTGCTTAGCAAGCGTGTCGCAGTGGCAGACTTCGTTACTATAGCTTTGTTACGTTACGATAGCTTTGAGTCCAGCCTGACTCCCAGGTAATTTATCATCTTCTGAGCGCCTATAACGTTATCGTGTATCCTCATGTCTAACTCTAGTGGGATTTGTCGTCTCGTGACGAGCAGTAGCTCTGTTTTTTCTGTTGCTAGCTGCAGTCCGTGGGAGTTCATCCAAGTTTTGACACGTATCATCACCTGCGTGAGTGTACGTTGCGCGTATTCTGTGCTACGCGCCGTGATGACTGCCACAATGTCGTCTGCGTATCCTTCCAGAAAAGCGTCGTCGGGCATTTCTATGCGAAGCATCTCGTTCTAGCTCTAGATATTCCAGAGGTCCGGTCCAAGTATGGATCCCTGCGCAGCTCCTGTTGTAACTGGAATACAATTTTTCGCCTGCTTTGGTCTGGTAATACACCTTTCGATTTTCGAGACATTTATAATATTACTTTATTAATTTAATACTAAAGGCCTATACTCAGATGAGATAAATTTTTAGTTTGGTACGATATTTCACATGAATAGAAACAATTTCATACAAATAAGAAGCCTTTTCAAACGTATTAAAATTTCAAAGCTGTACAAAATTGTTTCTATTCATGTGAAATATCGTACCAAACTAAAAATTTATCTCATCTGAGTAAAGGCCTTAAAGCCTTAAGTGTGAATTTGGAAATAATAAATTTCGATCCTTATGCAACTTTAGCTGTCTTCCACTTCCTGGCCTTAACTCTATGATCGATTTTTTAAACAGCAGTGTGATTGTTTACCAGCCTCATTTTAAGTCCATTTGTTCAGAGTACTCGTAAAGAATGAATCCTATACTTGTTAGCGGCGCAAAATCCAAATTCTTGTTTAATCATGGCAATCGTTCATTTTTCTCAAATGAAAAGAGCAATCAGGGAATAATAAATGATAGAAAATTCAAAAATATTGTTTGTTTTTTTTATTTGTTAGATTTTGTAGGTATATTTTGAGGTGTGAAGCTCAGTATTCCCACTAACAAAACAACAATCAGTATGCCACAGGCACAATTGTTTTTGTCAAGCATGCAGCCTTAGGCTCACATACGAGCACGGCAATAAGCGGGGTTCTTTACATCTCTTTTTTTGTGGCTATTGTTTGCGGATTTATTGTCATAAGCAGAATTGGAGCATTTCTGCTCTATTTATTTGTTGAAAGGTCAAAACTTTGATTCGTTTTATAGGCCAACATTTTTTTTTTTAGAATTTTTATCTCGTACAAAAATAAAGTTTATTATCTTATGGTTTTACAACACACAGAAGTTGTGCCATGAGCGTGATTTCTTCTATTTTTTTTTTGTTGTTCGGGGAGTGTACTTGTTGGTGCAATTCACAGCCCATAAAAGACTCACTCACTCACTAATAAACACAAATGGCTGGAATTAGCTTGTGAAAGTCGAAAACCCACCCACATTTTGGTTATAAAAAGCTCACCCACTCTCAATCTTCAATCTTATCGCACTTGACTCGCATAATCACGTGCAGAGTCACTGAAAATCAAATTAACACCTGAAATTAAACATGAAACAAAATTTTCAAAAAAGAGAAAAAATTGTGCCTATCTCTGTGGTGACGTCTCAATGACGCGATACCTTTAAGCGATAAGCGAGCGACAAAAAACGCGCGCAAAAACCGGCCTCAACAAGTTTCTTCATTCTTCGGTTGGCTTGCCAAAACACAAAATATGTATGTATATACAAACGAGAGGTAAATGAAAATGAAGTTGTAAATTAATTTGGTTAGCTTATCGCTGATCCAACTTATGCAAATGGCCTCCTCCAACTGACTCACCCAATATTCAGCCCAGGGGCTAAACAGACCGTTCAGTTCATTAAAAAAAAGTAAAGATTTATGCAGACTGAACAGTATTCAGCCTTAGCCCACTAAAGAATTTATATGCCAAATAATACAAATAAGTTTTCCTTCTCTTGGGTAGATTGCCAAATCAAGTGTCTAACTTAATGATGCTCAACATAAACAGAAAATGTTTCAAAGAATTTCTCTTCTATTCCATTTGGCAGCCATAAAGTTGCGCTGGCGTGTTACGCACTTTTTTTTGCTCTTTTATGAGAACTTTCAACTTGTGGGCGTGTATTTTACATATTTCGTTTTCTTTTTAGTTTATTTTGTTGTTTATGTGTGCTCAAGTTTTAAGAAAAACAAACAATTTGTTTAAGAAAGCAAGAAACATATTTCATATGTGCTACCAATGGGGGGTGGTACTTACTTTGAAGTTCATTTTGTGGAGGTGGGAGGGTAGAAGGTCAATGTGATCACACCGCAAGATTTCCACTTTGTCAGCAGTTGACCTCCAAAAGCAGTCAAAGCCAGTTGCTGTACGGTAGTTAGTCAAGCGACTAACGGTGTGCGAAACCCTTTCCTTAACCTCGGACCCGAACCCGAACCCGGTTTTGGGGGCGTGCATATTTTTTTTTCTTGATGATATATGGAGAGTACTTGGGGCAACGTCCAACGCAATTATGCGACTGATTTAGTGCGTGGTGCCAGTGAGGTGTGAAGTTGAGCTGATGGAGACGTGTTTTCTTTTGACCAGTGGAGAGATGCTAAAAGCTTCCGACAGCTTACTCTTTTTTTTTTTTTTTTGATAACTTAATTTACGGCTTGTCTGGCTTTTGGGTTGAAGTTGATGAAGTTGCACCCGACACTTGTCTTCTTACTTTCACTGGGCATGTTAATTGCTTTTCACATAAATTACTAGCTCTAGATCAATTGAGTAGTCTGCATTCTAAGGTAACATAACCTTACAAAAGAGGCCTTTGTTCTGAACGCTTGCACATTATGTTGCGTTGTTTTTTTATGAGGCATTTCAGTTGTATGTTTTCTATACAAATTCCTCACGTTTTTCATCGTTTTGTAAACTTAGCTAGCCAAATTGGCTTAAATGTAAATCCTCCACAATCATGATTAATAATCATCATCAAAAGAATGAAATGAATTTCAACATGAGTTGCTATGCCCTAATGGCCACACATTTTGTATCACTTTCCGCACATAATACCATAAATTCATTTTAAGAGAGGAAAAAAAATGAAACTATTTCTTATGTTTGCTACGTCACAAATGCTTACTAAAAAAACATATTGTGCTGCGAGGCGGCAAAACCAAAATTTATGATACAAATATTCCCACTTAAAGAAATAAAATATGAACTAGAAGTGAGAGAGTTCAGGATGATTTAAGCATGAGGAATAGTTAAATAGACTTTTGAATAAGTTATTAAATTTTGTTCATTTTTAAACCAACAAAGTTTTAAGTAACAAGGCACACACAAAAAGGTTTTTAAAAACCTTTTTTATTTCAGCTTCTCAATCAAAATTAAAGCTGCCAATCCATAATTTAAAGCTAATTTTTTGCTCTTTTGGATATATCTGATTACCAATTTAGAGATATATCTCGCTCAATGAGTTAATGAGGGCTGCTTAATTATTCCTTCATTTCTTTCCCCAGCAGACGGACTGACATATTCCGCACCAAAAATTTTAAAACCGAATTTTTATGGACTTTCTCAGTTTCTCACACCATTTGCAAAAAATTTATAAAGTTCTCTTCATTGTGTAAGTCTGGACTAAGTTTGCTTATAATTAAAACGAGAAGCCTTAAGCTAATTTCGTCAGCGCCAAAGTCTTAAAGAATTAAAATTGGCTGTATCCTTCACGAGGCCAACAGTCTTAATACCGTTGTATAAAAAAAGTTGAATTTGAAATATCAAAGTTTAAGAACATTAACACTTAAATAAAAATTTGCTTATTTTTAACCCTTCGTCATCGGTCTTAGACCTAATTTTTTGAATCATTTCGAAGCATATCAAAGTAATAGTTTGAGACCAAGAAAATTAATACCAAAGTTTTTCTGACTAAGACCCGATCAATCGTATGCCAGCTATAAGATATAGTCATCCGATTTTGACCAAATCTGTTTGAAAGCATTTAATACTAATAGCGGGAGAGTTTAAAATCGCTAACACTGAATACGGAAAAGTGTTTCCGATCGATCGCTGCCATAAGAAATAGTCGTCCGATTTTGATCAAAGTTTACAAATCCGTTTAAAAGCAGTTAATATTAATAATGGCTAAGTTTTAAAACTCTAACATTGAAAACAAAAAGTTTTTCTCATTAGGACCTATTTTGCAACAGATGATTCCTAAGGCAGCTATAAGATATACACACAACACACACACAAACAAAAATCAGATTCCTCTTTCTATTTCTTGAGGTACTTGTTGTTTACTAATATTTTCTTCATTTGAATGGTCTCTACGCAGCCGTTAACTGATTCTGAGCATATCTGCTCTAAATAATTTACTAATTCAAAGAATTAGCGGTTACACATATTTCTTCAAACGATATAAATCGAAGGCAGTGAATAAAGACAAAAGATGAAGGCAGAAACTGAAAAACTATATTATAAATATTTAGGCCGGTACCCAATTTCGAAAATCGAGCTGATTGCTATTCTGAATTCCGCAAATCGACAATATATGTATGCCGTTGAGAAAGTTGTGCTGCAGAGCCGGCGAATTTAAAAGTAATTGATATTTGTGACTTAAAAATAGATGTTAAAAATTATAAACTAGTTGGTTTTATAACGCTAAGCGTTCTTAAAAACGATATTTGGCTTTTATTCATTTGTTTGAAATTGAAATACCTTTAATAATAATTATTATTTAAACATCGTTAAAACGTTGCCTGACAACCAAAACCGAATCGAGCTGTTCTGAATTCTCCATTTTTGATTTAAACCTTTAATCGATAACTGCTAAGTTTGCTTTAAATGATATTAAATAATCTTAAAAAGTAAATAAGAAGTTTTGTAATTTTACATTATAGAGTTTGTGGCAATTCTGATTGCTTTCGATTTACACAAACACGTGCGCTCAAGGCATACTAAACAAGGTAGGCTCACTCAAGGTGAATTTACTATAAGGTGACGTACTCACCACAGGTGCTCTCTGTCGAGGGGCCTTTTGAATTTTATTTTTTAATTTTGACAGTATGAACACAGATGAGTGAAATCTAGATAACAGGTTTGCTCGGTGCCTCTTCGCTGCCAGCTGCGCTGCTGTGGCGCTCAGGTTCGATTCTCGCCCTGTCTTGCTCTATCGCGGTTGTATTTTGTTTGCGCCAATTGATGGCTGATGGGTTGGAGTGAGACAGAGTTCAGAAGGTTCGACTCCCTCACGAAGACGGTTCGAGTTCGTGACGAAGACTGATACTGAACTGGGTTCGACCAAAGACATTAGAATATGAAGATGAGTAACGCCATACGATTTTTTTGCACACGATTTTTGTCCCCTGGCTTTTGAATCTGGCTTTTCGCTCTTTTGGAATTTTGTCCAGAAGCCAGAGAGAGAGAGCGCTCTAGAGCCAGCCGCGTTTTTGTACGCATACAGCGACAGCCGACGACTGTAAGTGTGCACACGTATTCTCAAGCATTGCTCACACAAGCAAGCGCATTCTATTTTTAGATTTTTACGCTCTCAACTTTGTGTGAGCGGAGAGAGCGTGATTTTCAAGGCCATCAAAAAATAATTGCAAAACCATTGTATGGGCGTTCGGCATCTTAGAGATTATATTGGTCTTTGGTTCGACCGAGCAAAGCTGTAGTCTAGATATTTGATGGTCGTTGGAGAGAGGTTGTGTAGCGCACGATTTTTTTTATTGTTTTCTTTTTTTCCTCAATTACCAGCTCTGCAAGTGTTGCTGCTAACTCAGCCATAGCAGAGCAGGCTGGAGAAGAAGACGCCGAAATAGATAGCGAACTGACGGATGACTCTACAGAGTACATCTCAGGCTATCTAATTAGAAGATTGTCTTTCGACTGCGCCGACACTTATGTTGATATGGTATCAGCAGGAGGGCTGAAGAAATCATCCACGGAATTCGTGGCCAAAATAAAAAGGCTTGAATCAGTATTAAGCAAGTTCAATGGCAACAATATTTGCTCAAAACCATTTTTGCTGGCCCAAATGATAAGAAGTGCTGATAACATTGAACTAGATCCAAAAGGAAAGTATTTTTTTTTTAAATGCGAATAAAATTTCTTCTGAAAAAATTTAAATAAAAAACTAAAACTGCAAATACAAAAGCAAAGGCTGATTAGACAAAAAAAAATTGTTTAAAATATTAATATAGTACTTTGATTCATGTATTGTAAAACTTTATTTTATTATACGTTAAAATATTATAATTTGTTTTGAATTATTTCATTTTATTTGTTAGCCAAAATCTTTCAGCTGTCTGTTAGCTCAAACAATAACAAACGAAGTGTGCCTAGCATTTTCTTCTCAGAGCAACTGTCAAATGTTTTAGAGAGCAGAGAGATGCACAATGGTCCCAAAGTCGATTTATTTGGCATAAAGTCCAAAAAAAAAGTTGCGATTTGTGGAAAAATCGATTTATTTTTTAAAAGAGTATATCCCAGTGGTCATAGAATCGAAAAATTTTATTATGAAATGCAGCCCTTAAAGTTTTGCGAAGCCCTGAAAGTCAGCCATTCATTTAACTCCGCACGTGGCTTTTGTTGTGGCAAAATTTTGTCTAAGTTTATTGCCTTTAAAATAAACGAAAATTGATTAAAACAATTGAAGTAAACTATGGAAAATAATGTCCAAGGTATGTTTAATACAATTTCGTTTGAGTTTGTTCTATATATGTGCTTTGTCCTCTGTTTTATGTGTTTTTGTTGTGTGTTGTTTTAGGCGAGCTTAACCTCAAAATAATTCTGTTTCGTGGAGTAAAAGTTTGGTGGATTGTCGTGGATTGTCGTAACTGTTAATGCAATATTGTTCATTAAAGTGTCCTCTATACGATAGTCTAATTGGTTTTTTTCCCGAATTTTCCCGAACCCGTGAAATTACGATTTTTTCAGACCACTTCGAGTTTGAGCATAAAAAATTGATTGAAGAATGCATGCACGAAAAAGCAGTCGTCAGAATAATATGCACGACGTTTTTCATAGAGCTATGGACTCTAGCGATCCACTGATCTCTAGTTTATGTTTAAATAAAAGAAAGGCACAAAATAAAAAGATACCTCTTCCGACGGATGTCATTGCGCTTTTGGACGTTCCCTCTTTTACATTAAGTTGTAGTATGGACCCTCTTTGTGATGAAGATAATACTGACGATACCGATTCGGATGGATCCGATATTGAGAATAAATACTGTTTACATTTAGATTCTGAATTTAATGATTAAAAATATATACCTAATTAAAGTTGTGTTAAAAGATTAGCTTCTGTAAATATTGCATTTATTACATCATCAAAATCAGCTAAATTCATGCTAGTCGGCCTGATCGGTTATATGGCAGCTATATAAAATAATAGTCTAAATTGAACAAAATTTGTTAGAACACCTTGGGGGAGCCTAAAATACGTGTATAAACTGAATTTCAGTTCAATAGTTTGAAAAACAACAAAGTTAGTGAAAATCGGCCAGATCGTTTATATGGCAGCTATATAAAATAATGGTCTAAATTGAACGAATCTTTGTAACCTAGCGTACACAAAGTTACTAGCTGATCCATACGACAAGCAAGAACGCAAGAACTTTCCATGCATTTCTCGGCAACTAAGTTTCTCTATTTTAAAACTGGGTTTTCAATGACTTTTGAAGCTTAAACCATAAAATCAAGGTTATCAAATATGAAAAATGTATCGTGGCTTGTGCTTACGTCCAAATTTTAATTATATCGATATACGCTTGAGAAAAAAGCTTTACAAATTTTAGCAATAAATCAAATCTATAATTCAGTATATTTCTTAGCAACGTCCTCTGTGGTCAATCGCGGTGTAGAACTATTATATCTCCAGAAATTCAAAGACTAAAGTAAAAAAAAAAAAAAAAGAAAGTGTATGGGGGGGGTATGGTTTAAACGGTTTAAAGTGGCAAACCAGTCAAATTACACCTCCTCGTTGGTGACCTCCACAAAGCTGCTGGCTAACGTAAGCAGCAAACCTTTCTTATAGTAGTAAAACGGTTTGGTCAGTCAAAATATCTTCACCAATGAAGACTGCGACAACAAAATTAGCTGCGGTTCTGATGCAAAATTAAGCGGTTGTAATATTAATATCGGGCCTGCCTAGTGCAAAAAAAAATCCAATTTTTTGAATGAAAATTTTGAAAAGCCGCCGCACACGAAAACTGTCTGAACATTTTTCAACAGTTTACGTGGGTGGGAAACTTGAAGATGAGGGAAGACAACTACTTGACGGCCTATTGTCAGCGAAGTGGCACCTCATCCGTCCACCCCAGTGCTAGTTCCAAGTTCCCATTCCCCAGTCGGCTGATTTATGCCGGCAGGCAACATGGTTGTGAAAACAGCGCAAAAGTGTTTTGTTTTAGATAAGATTATGTGGGGAAAAGAGAGAGAGAGAGAGAAAGGGAGCGAGTGAGAGTGACAACAATATGTCAAATGGATTTATTTAGTTTGGCGTTGGCGTTCATCTACTTATGCAAAAGTTTTTCCGGCAGCTCTTATTTTTAGACAGGTGACAATGAACCCAAAGATTTTCTTTTTATATTTTCTTGGTTTTTTTTTGGTGGGTTATATAAAAAAAGGTCACCCACTATTTGTGGTTTACTTACTGGACCACTGGCTCACCTGGGGCACCAGCAGCAGACATCGCTTAGCGCATTGACAACAATGTTAAATTGTGCGTAAATTCGTTAAAGTTTGTAAACGGCCTCCGGTTTTTGTAAATTTATGAAGCTGGACCCTCGTATATAAATTATAATGATTAATGACAGTTTGCACGCAGTTTTCGAGTTGTGGCGTTGTTTTACAAGCATTTTTACGAGCAATTCATTTTAAATCCAGCAGCTCAGGCAAAACTTAACAAATAAATTAATAAAAATATAATTTGTTTGTTATTTGTTGCGTTGGCTGCGTAGAAAAATTAAGCTAGTGTCTAGAATTAAAGTTTCTTCACGACCAAACCAAAGTCTCTCTTCCCATCCAAGTATACAAACACAAATCTATGAAAAACTAAAGCAAACACTTTCTACACACAGATTTTACACACATCATTGACTGTGCTGCATTTTCGTTTCGTTTCATTTGGTTTGCATACCAATGCGATAATTTTACATACATATAGACACAAATCCAGTACAATACTCTCCATACCAACACGTTCATGGTCATTTGAGTCGTAAATCTCAGACAAAACGCGAGACACGCGTCGGGAAAGAAAATTTGGGTTACATTAGCAGAAAAATTGCATGCAACGGGAAGAGTTATGCGGCGGCAAAGATCAGAGAGCAGCAGCAACCACAACAACAAGTGGTAAACAGCCAAAACATGACCACCTACAACTGGAAACCACTAAAAAAAAAACATATCTTATTCCACAAAAATGAAGAAAAAAAAACTAGCTCAATTTATTAAAAGCAACTTTTCACGCTTTTTTAGATTGGGAAATTTCGTGCAAATGCTCGTGATTAATGCACGAGGCACTCAACCGTTACCGTTGCATTTCCTCACCTATCATAAATATCATATCAAAAAGCAACGTAATCATCAATCCATTGCATCATACATTGTGGAGGCCCTAACTGTGTCACTCGCCAAAGTAGGTCTCCAAGTAGTCGTTGCTCGGTGAGGGATTATAAATTAATTGCACTCTAATTGCCAATTGCTATCATAAATCTAAAAATTAATGATAAGACGTTGGCGCTGTACTGAAAAAGTTGTATTAGATAATTGTGTGTAATTTCTGTGTGCAACTGGATGAGTTTTATCGAAAGCATAATCTAAGTGGGTTTATAGAAACTGTAGGAAAATTTATGACATTCGGAAGTTTCTTAAGAAAAGGGGATTAGATTTAACATTTTATTTAAATTGTTTTTTATTTAAGAACATTTTTTGAATTTGAATGATGCATGCCGAGGCTCGTGCCTAGAGAGTAACCAGCTCTTCAATTGCTGGCCGGTGGTCAATGAAGTAGGTCACAGCTGGCTTGCGTCCAACACCAGTACACTGTGACGTTTTGGGCTCGCTCTTCTTAAATATCGCAAGTTCAAAGCAATAAAATTGTAAGTCAAAAAAAGCCCTTCTGGTCCTATCATCAGTAGGCTTTACTGTGAGCTAAAAATTTAGTAAACTTTAATTTTTGTAAAAAAGTAGGACTTAGCCTTTTTACACAGGGCCAAACCTGCAGCATGCGTTCACAGATGTCAGCTACTACTACCGAGTATAGTTGAAAGGTATCGCTACAAGCACTCGAAGCTGCGGCCAGTGTGGGTAGACTTAAAGGCCTTTACGCTTTATGAAGTAACTAGCAATAACCCGTCGCACTTCGCTGCGCCTTCAACAGTACACACACCTACTTCACATCCACATCCCACCACTTTCCACCCAATTTTCCACCCACATACCACCCACTTCCCACCCACTTCCCACCCACTTCCCACCCACTTCCCATCCACTTACCACCCACACTCCACCCACTTGCCACACACATCCCACCTACATCCCATCTACATCCCACCCACATCCCTCCCAAGTCCCACCCACATACCACCCACTTACCACCCACATCCCACCCAAATCCCACCCAAATCCACCCACTTCCCGTCCATATCCCACCCACTTTCCATCCACTTACCACCCACTTCCAAAGCAACTTACCACCCACATCCCATCCACATCCCAGCCACATCCCATCCATTTCCCCAACCACTTCCCAGTGGGCATCCCGGCGGTATTTCCAACATCGGAAAATGAAAACACAAATTAATTCTTTCATTTGTTTTCCTTGACCTTACAAACCGAGTTTCAAGACAATCGGGTGAAAAATAGTATTTTCCATGCTGAATTTTCCGTGCATTTTCCCGCATGGGGGCGGATTTTCCGACATTGAAAAATCACATTTCAAATTATTTCGTATTCTACCCTTACAAACCGAGTTTCAAGACAATCGGATGATAAATATTTTATATCATGCTGACTTTTCTGGGAATTTTCCGACCGATTAGATCAAATTTTCCAACATCGGAAAATCACATTTCAAATTATTTCGTATTCTACCCTTACAAACCGAGTTTCAAGCCAATCGGATGAAAAATAGTTTTTGCATGCAGAATTTTCCGGCCATTTTCCTCGTGGGTTAATTTTTCCGAAAATCGGGAAAACACGTGTCGAATCATTTCGCGTACTATGCTTACAAACCAAGTTTCAAGTCAATCGGATGAAAAATAAAATTTTTCCCATACAAACTTTTCCGACGCTTTTCCGACTTTTCCGGTTGGAATTTTCCAAATTTTCTTTCTTAGTGCGCGCCTGCATAACTAAAACGAAGGTATATGCCAAACCTCTAACCTGTAGGATAAGCCAGTTAGGCTGCGGGTTGATAATATGTCAGTCACTATTTATGTCAGTCGGGCGTACAGATTTATAAATATAGATGTCAAAATTTCATACAACAAATTTTCCGTCTGCCTACTATTCCAAATCATTTTTATGAAATTTGTACATTACTTTTCATTGCTTCACAACTCCGAATGGGGCTGCTTTAAAGTTAAAAAGTAAAAAAACTTAAGAATCGACTGAAAGCTTAGCTAAACTGGGAATTAAATCTGTTTTTTTGTTCTAAGCTTAAATAAAATTAAACTATGCATTTCTTCAAAGAGCGCTGCCCTACTTATGTTAATATATACTTTCCATTTTTAGCTTAAAATCAAGCTATTTATTACTGCTTAGAAAATAACCCCACACTGAGTTTAAGCTTCCATTCGCTACATTCACTCTGCTAGTCACATCATTTTGGAAGCTAATGGTGGGTGTAAAAACCACTCTAAAGGTACTTTTACTTAGCAACAACTTGCACAATCTCTGACTAAATGGTACACTTTTTTTAAATCCCAAAACACCTACTAAAACTAAAAACTATGACTAGTTGACTTATACTCTTTTCGTATACTCTTTCCATAAAATTGACAAATTTCGAAGAGATTCCCATTTTGTGCAGTTTATACCAAAGGAGATTTCTTGGCAATTTATCAAAGGCTGCTTTAAAATCCACGAAAAAACCATATACCTTTTTCGATTCTTGCAGCGTCACGTTGATTATCGCTGAGAGATTGTATATGTTATCAACCGTAGAGTATTCCTTTCTAAAACCTGCTTGATACTCCTCCATCTTGTAAGCCTGTGGTTTAAGATGCACATAGGAATCTTCGCTATACAGTTTCCAAACGAGATTCCTCGATAATTTGACGGTATGTTGGGGTCGCCTTTGAAGATGGGAAACACAAAATTGGTGGAGCAGCATTTTTCGGTAACCTCTTTGTTTATCATGTTATTAAAAAATCCTGATAAAAAATTTGTAGGGGATTCGGTCCTCCCCAGGAGCTTTATTTTCCTTTGCCTTGTTCAGGGCAATAAGCACCTCAGACGTTGTGATATCACTATCTAGTATCTCGTTCTGTATAAGATTTCTTGCATAATGCATGTTGCACCCCTGTACGTCTGGGTTTAAGAGTTTTTGGAAGTATTCCCACACATTAATATTACTTCGACAGAAAGGTGACATTTTTAAGTTGTTGACTAGGCCCCACCATTGCTTAGTGTTGCTTATCACGTCCAGTGGTTTTTCACATCTGCCAAATAATTTGCCTTTTTCCTGCTACAGAGACTTTTGTACTTCTTAGCGCTCGCAGTGTACTGCGCTCGATCTGCTTCTCCGTCAGTCAGTCTAAATTTGTTCAATATAAAAAAGCATTTAAGATTCTTAAGACATTCCCAATTTGATTGTGCAATAGGATCGCTGTATTAAATAATACTGCATACATCTAAATGCCATGATTTACAAAAAGACTAGAAGGTCTTCATTTGCGTAAGTCTATTTCGTAACCAATCCAAGAAATTTAGTACTTACATTTATTTTTTTTATTTTCTAATTCATGATTTTTTATAAAACATTCTTTTAATTTTCCGAACTAGAACGTTATATATTTTATTATCCAAAACTTTCAAACTTTTTTCAGAACTTGCCAAATTGAAGCCCTTTATTCTGCGAATCTTTGTTTGAAGCTAGTTTGTTTGTTCGGAAAATTTCTATTTTTGAGTACGTTGGAGATTATTTATCGAATATTTCATTGTAGCCAGAGCTCGCAAATAACTGTTGACCGTTTTTCTTTGTCCAAAAATAACTGTTATATACGGACCATTTAAGCAAGGAGTCAGAGAGTAACCGTTCACCTCGTCTCTTGAATATATCAGTCTGCGCTCAGAGAACAACCAATTTTATTCTTGCCATTTTGCTCTGCTCATTCGCAGACCGTTTGAACGCGAGCGAAGAAAATAAAAGTCATTTGCATTTGTATGCGTATGTGTGCGAATGAGGCGTTTGTTTGGGCTTCTGAGAGACACAAGCCAAACACAAACAAACAAAAAAGAGCGTTTACGTTGAGTCATTCATTTTTTTGCTCATCTGCAGACTGTTAATCTCGGATCGCTCTCTGTATGTTGTTATTGAATGAGCACAACTAGAATAGCTCAACTGAGAACAGTCAACTGAAAACCAAAACAAATCGAAACAAAGTGTTCTGCTCAGAGAGAGAGAGATGATGCTCGTGCGCAGACCGCAAAGGGATAAACGGTTACAAGAT